>JAAVUH010000050.1:0-236950 GCA_014899045.1 Fusarium palustre
AAGTAGGACGTAGGTATGTATTAACAAAACTGCCATCACTTGCCGGCATCGTAACATGGTGGTGTCAACCCTGCCCCCCCTCCCATGAAGAGCTGGGCACAAGGATGAGGGTTGTAGCTCCGACTCGGTAAGATCGTGTTCAAGGTTGTATTATACATCGTGTCAGCCCGTGGAGTTGAAGGTTTATTAGATCTTGATTTACAGATTTGCATGAATTTCAAAGGATTCGCGATGCCCAATTTTGATGATCGTATCATTCATTGACTTTGTTTGTACATATGCTTGCCCGCTGGTTGCATGTCAAAGCACAACCAATTTTATGCGACCCTGAAAGGTTTGCTGTACCTGTTGCGTCAGCTTCAGGCACAGACAGACATTTCTCTCCAATCGCGCACGTGTTTTATCCCCTTGTTTTTTTTTGGGGCGCATGGAGCGGAAAATAACCCGTGAGTTGTTTGATGTTGCAATGCCGATCTCTCTCCACGGTAATCTCCTGGAGAGCCCACAAGGTGCTACCAAAGCGCCGGGTGCACCGCCGCAGGCAGACATATGCAGCAGCTATAGGGACTGTGTGTAGAGAGAAGAGGCATACTGCATTCGAGGTCGGATATTGAAGCATAGCACAAGAAAAAACGAGTTTTGTACTGCCATGAACACGTTTCAAGGTATCACTTGTGTCTGAGTCAAAACCAGTCAAGATCCGAACTAATGAATGAACGCTCTGACTTTACTGTAACATGCAAGACCTTGTTCCCGCGTGGGAGGCCGTTGCGCATAAAAGATCCAAAGAGCGAGCATTGGGCAGCAAATGAGGAGACGGGCACGCGATGATGGAGAGTTTGACGCTTGTGCAACCCAGACTACTGGATCAAATAGGGTTATGACGACAAGACTTTTCTTTTGCTGATCACCTTCTTCTTTGGCGCTCCATCGTTACGGACTGGATCTTTTTTTTAATCTTTAATTTGCACTGGTAAGCCTGTGTGAGTATCGCTCGTAGGTGATGGTAATTAAGATCTGCCAAAAGCCAGACTGGGGTATTCTTTGCTAGACAAGGGCTCTAGGTGCGGACCGCGTTGGCAGCTCATCCTTGTCAGACACAAAGTGGGTATTCCTGAATGAGGGGGGAAAAGAAAGGAAAGGAGATGAACGCCTCTTCCAATATAATGATGGCAAAGAGATTTGAGACACGTTTGAACCGGATCACGGAACTCGTTGATTGTGATGGGAGGCTGGCTGGAAGTGACAGTGGCTCAAATGTAGTGGGCCTTTTTACTGTGACTGTCCAATGTAACCCCTTGGATCGACTTCAGCTGCTTCGTTTATCGCGTTTGCGTGGAGATGCGCGTACTGGGATGATGCTTGAACAGAATGCTACCCCCGATAGATTTCGCAGTTGCTTTTTTTGCCGGGACAAACAAGTTTTTTTTTCTTTCTTTTTTTTTTACATCGATCAGAAAAGTTAAAAACAAATCAACTCATATTACAGTCTCTATTCAAGCACCAGCTCATAACCTTATTTAGGTAAAGGCGAAGCTTAGGGCCAGGAACCAACGGTGACTAGCCCCAGGTCAATGACGAGGCCAGCCCGTTAAAATCACAGTGGATACAGCCAGCGCCCAGTTCAGTAAAACATGCATTGTAGTAGGCCTCAGTCGCGACGCCTCCCTTTACTCTGGATCGTGTGTGCAAGGGAGATGCAGAGACATCTTCAGACGCAAGGGAGACTGACAACAGAGAGCGGTCGGTGTCTGTCAGTTATCACCAGCCATTAATCACATCACGTCAACGTACCTAATCTTGCTTGGTTTGCGAGGTGTTTTTGTGTCTGTGACAGATCAAGACAAGATCTTTTTCTACCGAGGGAGCAAAGCGCACACAAACACAAGTAGTCGTTTCACAAACGATTCAAACAAGGTTTGCTAGCCAGGGTAGCTTGGCCGTCAAAAACTCTCAGGTCTGGCTGGTGATAACAAGAAGCAAAAGCAAAAGCAAAAAACAGAAAGAAACAAAACAAGTTCGTCTGATCTTTTCTTTTCCCTCTGGTGGCTGGAGGTTCGCGACTCAAATGCAAGGGCGTTTTGGCCGTTTTTTTTCTCTCTTTCGCACAGCAACAGAAGAAAATCAAAGTGATGTGGGTGTGTGTGTGCTATGTCACACTGGCGATCCTTGCTTGAACGTAACGCTGTCTCATGCATCCCTTGCTGAAGAGGCAACATGCATCTGCTCCAGCAAAAAAAAAAAAAAAAAAAGCAGTATCTGTCACTTTCATCGGACGAGAACCGTCGATCTGCAATTTTCAAAACAAAGGAACCCGTCTGTTCGCCCAGGGTCCATATCAATTACCTACTTACCTTTACCTGTCAATCTCAGTTGAGTCCCTGTGGGCTACTACTGTTAGTTAGTCTACGGTACAGACAGAGAGAGCACGTCCCTCATCTGAGCACCCCGTCTGGTGAACAATTAATTCCGAACTGCGGGTTGTCCAATCGGGACTTGCAAGGTTCCCTTGAGTCCAGCATCAGAGAGTAGCCCTACCTTGTTAGGGCCAAGATCGACATACAATGAATGAGAGTGGCAGAGAGAGAGAGAGAGCAAGAGCAAGATCGACTGACCCCAGTAAAATATTGCCGCTAGCAACTAGTGATCTGTCTCCCGGGAGCTTACACACATGTTCAATGCCAAGGCTTTGGGTGTGTGCAAGGGATAAACAGTCACAGACAGACGCTCGACTTTTCTTTTCTGATCTCTCACACTCTTTTTTCTTTCTTGTCCGTTCGTTATCACTGCTGCAAGACATTTCCTTTTATCTATCATCTTCTTCCCCTTGTCCATGATGGGCCCGTGAGAGCTAGCTAGTTCATCGTGACTCCAGTTGACCTGATCTAGTTAGCAGAGACGAGACACCCTTCCCGTCTCCCGCCCGTCAGTCAACCATTATTGTGTGCAGTGTCTATCCTATACTGTACACTACATAATACCTCGTCATCTCCGCTTCGCCCTTCCATTTGTCTCCCTCCCAAGCTTAAGTGCATTTGTTGTACTTGCTTCGAAGAATACCCCGACCTCCAACATTGTACGCTGCCCGACATCGTGCATTCCTTCCAACCACGTTCCTTATAAGACCAAAAGACTATACTCGACTATACTATATTTACTTCCCTTTCTCTCTAGTCTCGGAAACACATATCGATCTCTACTACCATTTCATTTTTTTATCATCGCCTCAACAATGGCTTACTCTTCTACGCCGGAGCCCAATCTCGATGGGCTCGGCATCTTTTGGATCGTCTGGACCTTCATCTGGACTTTCATCGTTGTCAGCGGCATGGTCTTCCTCTGGCGCCGTCGCGACATGCCCATGCTTCGAATTCGAGACCTTCCACTTACCTTTGTCGCCATCATTATGCTCCACCTCTACTGGGGCGCCGTCCAGACCGGTTATGTCTACTTCCCGTTATTTACTCCCGAGGGCGAGTACTGGATCATGAGTCTTTACTTCCCTATCGGTATCGCCTTGTTTCACGCCTCCAACAGTCGCTTTTTGCATGTCGCCAAGCAGCAGAAGGAGCTGTTTGCTTCCGATGAGAAGGCTTACAACAGGCCTCGTGCTAGACGGGATTCTTGGCTTGGAAAGTTCCAGGCTCTTGACTATACCAAGAAGATCCTCGTCACAATCGGATGCGGCATGATTATTCAGGTATGCATCCGACTCTGCTTGCCATAGCACAGGGACAAAACTAACATGAACAGTTCATCCTTACAATCATCATGTGGTGCATCTCCAAGAAGTTCCATCACAGCTGGGGTGTTGCAGGTACTGAAGTCCATCCCGGCTCCAAGGAGTACGAAAAGTCTCAGATGGGCAAAGGTTGGGAATGGTAAGCATACTCTCGTCGATTGACCTCCAACCTACTGACCTTGTACCACTAGGTGGCCTTCCGTATTCTGGCAATTTATCTGGGCCTGGATCGTCGCCCCTTACATCCTCTGGCAGTCGCGTGGAATCAATGACACGCAGGGATGGAGGACTCAAACCATTGCCTGCTGCATTGCCAAGTGAGTCTCCCTTGACAAAAAGCAATTAATGCGAACTCCACTCTAACCAAGACACAGCCTTCACGCCACTCCTATGTGGCTCGTCGCCTTGTATGTCCCAGCTATGGAACCTGTCAACGCCTACTGGATTCCTCCCCAATGGTAAGTCCAAGCCACCTACCTCAAACCCCTTTAACACCTGCCCCCCATAAGGACACCTTGAGCTGACTTGTACTTCGCATAGGCTTGCCATCTCTATCATGGCCATTGAGATCTTTACCATCTTCTGGCCTTGCTGGGAAGTCCTTCAGCACCAAACCCTGCGCCAAGAGACTCTTGACTCCATCGCTCAATGGCAGCTCAACAAGAAGGCTGTCACCCATGGTGCTCGATCTATTGCCACGGGATCCACGACTGTCGCTGCTTCAGCTCTTACCTCTTGGTCCAAGGACGGCTCTGTCAAGAGTAGCGCTTCAGGTGAGAGTATCCTCACCATGGAGGCTCTCGAGTATGTCCTTGAGCGAAACCCCGAACCACTCCAGCAATTCTCTGCTCTCCGCGACTTTTCTGGCGAGAACATTGCATTCTTGAGAGCTGTCGCTGAGTGGAAGTCTTCACTACCACCTTCCGTCCGTGACCCCGAAAAGATCAAGGAGCCTGCGGTGCAAGAACTCGTCCGCGAACGCTTCAACAGTGCTCTGCGCATTTACACCAGCTTCATCAGCTCGCGCGACGCTGAGTTCCAGATCAACCTGTCTTCCCAACAACAGCGCAAGCTCGAGACCGTGTTTGAGAACTCTGCTCGTATCCTCTTTGGCGACAAGGGCTCCGTCGACCCAGCCCTGCCATTTGAGACATTCCAAATGACCACGACAGCGAACAAGGTCAAGTCTTCTGCTGCTTCGACAAACGGTTCCGAGACAGGTATCATGTCTACAGAGTCCGTCACCGACTCTGGAAACCAGAGCGACAAAGCTCTTTACTGGGGCGACATCCCCGAAGGCTTTGACGCGACCATTTTCGACGACTCGGAGGGACACATCAAGTACCTTGTGCTGACCAACACGTGGCCCAAGTTTGTCAAGGACCGACGATGCTCAATTGACTCGAATGATACCCTCGAAGCGGGAAATGGAATCCCTGCCGGTCGATAGAAGTACTAGAATGTAAATGGCCAGAAAGAGGATGTCATGGATTTACTGGAGTTTGATGATTACAAGTGATTCCCTGTTTACCCTTCGCTTTTTATCGGGAAAGCTTTCTATGTATCTATTAATGCAACCATGACTTATTGTCAATTCTTGAATAATGAATATTAGTTCTTATGAATTTATTTTATGTAGTCTGTATAAATGAAGTGAGAATATGGATGTATCCGCCCTTGGTACATCTTGCCATTGTCAAGTCCTCGTGATGCCTCGGAACCTAAGCCACAACGGCTGAGCCGTGTTGGCTTACAGGGCATCATCCGCTAAATCCAGATCTGACTAGCGGTTCATCCCGTCCAGAGATCCCTGCGGCTTCAGCGCCATGGTGTCCACGGTATTGAAGTATGATCGGGCCGGCGAAGACAGCCCCTGTCAAAGTAGGTTCACCTGCAAGTTAAATCACATCGATGGTGAGATGTTGCCGAAATTACAGATTTCTTTTCAACAATGTGGAATTGTCAATTTGTGGCATAGATTCGGTTACTCTTTTCCGTAGCATAGCAGGGGAGCACCAGCGTAAGGACTTTGCCTAGGTGTTAGTGGAAAGTGTTCAATTTATTGCATTGACACATTTGGTACAGAGCAGCATAATGACAGCGGATATCTAATCCTAGTCTTCCATCGAGATTTCTCCAAACCATTTGCGACTATGATGTTGACCACATGTAAGGCGCTCTGATTGAACGCATCATCTGTCTAGTAAAACTATAGTGAGAATCCCCCAGAGAAATTCGCAGCCTTATCAGACAACGGAAGTCGTACAACGAGACTTTTGATAGAGCCTGGTAATCTGCCTTGAGTCACCCAAGATAAGCCACATCAAACCATACCAAACCGAGACCCATGTTCATGCATTACCATTCGCATCAGCCCATGAGTCACAACACAGCTCGTACTTCGATAGTCCTCATACTTCAACCTTTATACAAGAAGCATAGTATTTCTAGTGGTACTTCACTAGTTCTATACAATTGGAAATGTCTCGTACCAGTTATGAACAGGATATAGAACGCCAGGGTCACCCTGATAATAGCTCATGTCCATCGGTCCCTGAAATACGACAGTTCCGAGAGTGTGCAGAATAAGGTTGTTTTATTTGATTAGAGAGTCACAACCGAGGATAATATGCTGTTCTTGTACTGTGCCAGCGACCAAAACCTCAACGTGTCACCGCATGGAGAAAAGATCACACTGACAAGTAAAAAGCCATATACGTACAATACTCAGCCTCTGACAGCGCCCGCGAGTCTGATGGCGAGATATACGAGAGAATGCTGGACACATGCTACCAGCATCTTGGCCGGTGAAAGAGATGATTTCTGTATTATGGTATTGCCGAAGTCCGATAGGTTAACGTAAGCTTACAACGAAAATGCTGCTGACCATTCTGACGATAATAAAAACGTAGTGTCAATTCGCTGGTGTTATTGGATTGGATGGGCGCTATCTGATTTACATGAAACTCCTCAAACTCGAGAACATCTCTGAGAATTGCATGAAGGCTATAGCAATGACTCAAATAGTTCGGATCTCGATGGTAACAATGCATGTCTGGGTGGCTCTCACCACAGCCATCAATGCAAAATTGGATACAGGATTACTTGAAACCCTGCATCGGAATTGAAGCAGAGAAAGCAGAGCAGCGTCATAAACAGCTCTTATTCCTGTCGCATCTGGAAGACTGCGCTCGCGACCACAGAAAAGCCAACGGACTACACAGTCTAGGGGACAAGAGCTGCGCCTGCAACTTCTGGTTTTCTAAGTCGAGTTTCCTGTAGCCAGTTCTTTCCACATATATCTGAGATCCTCTCTTATGTCGTCTAAATGATGATGTTCTTGGAAAGTGCGAAGTGTGTTATCAACAAATCGAAATCCACTTTTGACGTTTTGGCAGAGGTAGCTTTCTAAGTCATCTCGAAGGCTTTGAGGCCAATCTCGAAATCGTGGTTCGGACTGAAGTTGCGCCGTAAGGTAAAGTCTGACATCCTCTTCTACCATTGAGTTTGACAATGATATAGGTTCGGCTATGTCGGCTATAGTTGCCTCGACATGAACGTTAGGACCACTGGTGACAAGAAGCTGAAGGTTTACAAAACGTGCGTCGTTTATGAGGTCCCGAATAACTTTAAGTAAATTGCGACGAGGACCTACATCGTCGGGGTCGAGGAGATGCCAATGTTGGTTGCCTTCGTCGATTGCTTCGATAATGACGTATACACGTCTCATGTCCGCCAGTAAGTCATGAAGGGCTGCCAGAAGCTGCTGCAAGCTCGGCTGCATCTGACTTTGGAATAGCTTGCTTGCAGAGGTAGGGACGTCGTTCTTCTGTCGACATAGCTGAGAGATAAGCCATCGAAGGAAAGGTGCTTCCTCGTCCAAATCGCGCTTGTAAGAGCAGTAATAATAGAGGCAACTGACTTTCCGATCATTCAGCATGTTGCACATCTGACTGACTTGTTCGATAAGATGAGCTGCGAGGACTGTCTTGCCCGCACCTCGAATGCCATGTATCCAGAGACAGCGAGTCTTCAAGTTGATCCAGTTGTTCCATTGTTCACATTCAAAAACCCAGTCTCCCGTTCCCTGATGGTGTAGTTCTCTTGCGGCGTTGTGCTGAGGTGACGGATCAATGTTCTGCAACCATTGGCAGATCTCTCTGATTTGCGAGTCCGATAATGATTTTTTGATATATTGAACATCTTGACTTATCGAAATTGTCAGAGATAGACCGTCTTTGTACTTGATTCTTGGTGAGGTTGGCACTTACAACAGCGAGCCTGCGATAGCCAGGGTCATAGTGGTTTTCAAACGAACAACATCTTGCAACAAGCTCTGGGCTCTGCTTGATCTTCGCGCCCATGCAAGAGCGACTAGTGCCGAATTTAATTTCCGCGTCCTTACTTCTCGACTGGTATTTGCAGGCAAGGTTGGGGCGGCGGGTAGTAGCGATTTCAACTCGTTGATTGTTTTCTTACATTCTTCGATCGGCCCGTCAGAGCCGGTTAGTTGCGTGATTATAGCTGTATCTTCTGCATTATCCTGCTTCAAAAATTGGAGTCCCTGGCATACAATGGTAAGAGACTTAGTTTCGACGAAAATAATACGGAGATCTCTGGGGCAGTCTGCAACAGCGTCGATGTAAGACTTGCAGGTGGTAGCCACTCTATCAGCGATTTGGATGATGGCGATAACGCCCGCAGAAATCGATAGAGGATCCATGATACCAAACTGAGTCAGTTCGAGATTCAAGGTTTAAAATCCTGGGGAAATTGATAATATATAAAGTGCACGCTTGTTTGATGGTCTTGAACTTGAGTGTGTTGGGCTGAAACACCAAGTCAGCCTAAAAGTCCTGTTCGTCAACCTTAAGACCTGTGCTGACCTCCAGCCTGCTTTAGTTGAGGTACATGTACAATGATACATCTTCCGGACTGAAAGAGGGGTTGTCAGACAACCAGTACCTGGGGGTATAAGACTGTTACTACGACGCTTGAGCAACCAAGTCTCTGATAACCCAGACGTATTTGTTATGAAGAATCACTTTTACAGATGAAGACAGAGCAATTCTGTACAGTATATTGCATCATGTTATGTAACGTCGCTCCAACACAGGATATAAACGCTACAGTAGTAAAAGTAACGATGATCTGAGATCAGGGACATGCCTTGAGTAGAGTTGAAAAGGTCTCCCATCTATGTTTTGGGCCCAAGTCCGGGAGCCAGACTTTGTACCTTTGTCGATCTTTACCGCATAAGTATGCTTGGCTTGCATTTCAGCTGCGGCAAGGCACTCTTCGGGGATGCTGGTCGATTCTCGAGGAACCTGAGTTCTCCCCCTTCTACTCTGACTTCGATTTTACAACATTTTCTTTTTAGCATCCTAAAAGCTTGTTCCTTACAATCGTGCTCTTCACCCTACAGTCTACAGAGTCATCAAACTTGCACTTCTTCATATAACTCATATTGGCTGGTTCCGATTGGCCTCAGATTTTCCAATGTCTTCTGACCAATCGTCTCCACTATTGGCACTGAGTGCTAAATTCGACCGCGAGATTCAGAATGCGCTGGCACAAGACCCTCCACAGCCAGCAAAAGTGATCTTTTTCGAGATCTGGCGAAGATTGAAGCCCGAGTACGAGGGCATGCACCAAGCATTGCAACAATACTTGTCCCACCAGCTCGAGGACAGCTCTATACGTGTAACATTGCATGGCAGGGTCAAAAAAGACGATTCCATCTCCAAATCCATCGACCGCCGTGAAGAATTTCGGGGCAAGACGTACGACAACCCCAAGCAGATACTCGATAGCGTCTACGACCTTGTCGGGTTTCGTATCATCGCGGACTATCCTTCTGGTCTTGACCGATCATATGGTTTGATCAAGAAAATGTTCTCTGTAGAAGGGACCAATACTTTCTCGTCAGATCGCGAAGTGGGTGTTCTTTGGAAACCCAGGTTCGGGGCATATGAAGGCCGGAACTTTCGGGTCCGAATCAGCCCTGATAGGTGCAATGCAGGACTTTCCATGTACTACGGAGTACTTTTTGAAATTCAAGTTACGAGCATTGCGGAAAGTCTGTACAACAAACTAGCCCATCCGCTCCACTACAAAAAGTCATCGAGCACACTATCTCGCCAAGACGAGATGATCATTGACATGTCGCACGGGCTTTCCCTTTGCTATTGGATCACGATTGCCTGTATGGAAGATCGACTAGAGGAAGACTCGAACACAGCCCGCCAGCAAAGCCCGTTTCCAGAGACTGTCAGAATGATTGCTGGACATGGCACCGAGGACAACCCGAGCGAATTCGACGACCTGGTCAAAGTGACACCTGATATTCCGGTCAAAGCAGGACATATATCCCTGAGAAGTTCAAAGGCTGGAGCGTCAAGCTTGAAAAGCAGTGCGCCATCGGAAGATACAATCTCTATTGAACTACTCCTTAGATCACTCATTGATCTGCCTCGAGAGAACTGCTCGGACACCGATATATGGGATGGAATTAGAGACAAACTCGGGTTAGTGAAACAAGACAGCTCTGGTATATGTTGATTTAAAGACTAACTGGACGACAGACTAGACGAAGAAGCCTACAGCAGATTTCTAAAAAGTTTCACATACGATCGAATGAATGAAAGAAAGAACTCCATCCAGAAAAGGCACCGCCGCACGTTCGAATGGGTCTTTAGCAATGAGGATTTTGGGTCTCAGGACTACAATCCCCATGATTCTGATAGTGACATGATACTAAGAATGGAAACCAGTTATTCAGAGAGCACGGAAAGTACAGTCGAAGTACCAAGTTTAGCCAATTGGCTACAAGAAGATGTCGATTGTCTGTACTGGGTCAGCGGAAAGCCTGGATCAGGCAAGAGCTTTTTCATGAAGTTCATTGAGAAAGACGAGCGGACTGCAGCAATACTTCAGAGATGGCAGTCAGAATGCCGTATTATCTCGCATTACCTATGGAAGCCTGGGAGCGACGATCAAAGCAGTTTCAAGGGCGCGATATGCTCACTCCTCCATCAAATGTTGCAGGAGGAGAAAGCCATTGCTTTACACCTATTGCGACAAACGCCAACCTTCCGTTACAAAAGTGGTGCCACCGACTGGGATATTGAAGATCTGAAGAAGTTATTGTCGAATGTTCTCAGCCGCGCAACTCACCCATATTTCATCCTTATTGACGGATTGGACGAAATGTCTAAGCCCCATGAAGGCATGAATCAAGTGTTCCAGTTTTTAGAGGGCCTGGCGAAGTTGGACCGGGTAAAGGTTTGTGTCTCCAGTCGTCCTGAGACTGTTTTCATCACCAGATTCGAATTTCAGCCTACCCTTCGTATGCAAGATCTTACCGAAAGAGACATTCGCCGATATACAGTCGACAAGCTTCGGGCCCTAGCCCTCGAGTTCGATCGGATGAAGTTTTATAAGACAACGAAAGAAATCACGATCAGAGCGGATGGCGTTTTCATATGGGTTTATATGGTTTTGAAGCAAATCAAGCATGCCGTTGAAGAATTTTGCGAAACATGGGATGACATACTCGATCATGTCATGAAGCTACCAACTGATATCATGGATCTTTATCGCGACATGTTATCCAGACTCAGCGGCGACAACGAAAGATATATTAAGAAAGCTGCGCGATACTTTCAGTACGTCCGACACATGCCCGGTTCGGAGCTGCCCAACATCGCCATGCTTTCTCTAGCAGCGGATGAGAATGTCCTGGACACCCTCACAAGCCCAGCGCATACCCCTTGCGCAGAAACTTTGGCAAAGCTGTGTAGATACACCGAGAAAACTCTATTTTCGATCAGTACCGGACTCCTTGAGACGGTGGAGGTTCCTCATTATTTGAGATTTGGGTATCGAATAGACAGCAAAGTCAAACCATGGGCGATAAAGGAAGTGCGCTTCATACACAGAACTGCCATTGACTTTTTAGAAGCTGAGGAAGGGAGAAGACTTTTCGGAAAACACTTAATGGGCCCTAAAGATATGCTCATGATGTACGTCAAAGTATACATCACTCTTTTCTCTCTTACATTCTGGGATTTAACCCCTCCTCTGGCGGTTATTCTTGATCATCTATTCAACGACTGGTTTAATAGTCTACTGCGCGAGGTATCCTTCTCTGACCGTTCTGAGGCTATGTCCCTCATTCACGCTTGTTCTCTCAACAAGTCACGAAGACTTATACGTCCGCCATGCTCAGTGCGCTACGAGGACTTCATTCTCTTTATGTTGTCTCGCCATAACCTTTTCAACTATGCTGAAGAATATCTTAAATCCTCCGGTACTTATAACATTGAAGCTTCAGCTTACGTTATTATTGGCGCATGTAGGTTGAACAATTTCGGCCGTAATCCTAGTACCTACGAACAATACAGAGTGATGCGGGATATATTGGAGCATCAGTCTAGAATATATGAGAGCATGCAACCATCAATTCAACAAGGCACAACTGACGCAATCATGCGGGCTTGGCGCTGCTTCCTGTTGCACCAACATATGTGGTATCCAGATTTTTTCGGCAATCATGCTGGCAAAGAGCTATTAAGAGAGATTCTGAGTCTCTTTATTACGCTAGGGGTCATGGAAGAGATGCCAAGACCCAGATACCTTATTACAAGGATACAGGATCAAGAGTTTCGATTTTTGCATGCGGAACAATACGAAGAAGACGGCCTCGGATATACGCGCTTAAGAGGACATTGGCCGTTTCGAGATATTCGAATACTTTATATCGAGGTAAATGACACATGGCTACTTCAACAGCTACTGGATCGGGTGCAATTAACTCAAGAGCTTGAGGATATGGTGAAGGAGGATGCTTTCATGCGTATCCTGCTCGCAGACAATGGTTACACTCTATTCGAAGACAATACTAGTCTCAAAACGGCCGATTTCTTCCTCATACGAACTAAAGAGGATACACAAGAAGCTTCAAGACATTCGCTCCGCGAATTGGACTCTATCAATAGATATCCCAGCCACTTGAACTTGGAAGCAACTCCTTTGGGGCAATTCGAAACTGTATTCCCTGTTTTGGAAAAAATTGGATACAACTTACCAGACGTCAACAAGACGCATATTTGCTTACACGAGTGGATGGATGAAGACTGAACTTCAAGAATAGTGCATCAATTCTGAAGGAAATCTCGAAGACGTCACGACACATCTGGTGACCATGGACAGATAGAAACGCGCGCTTCGACAATTTATCCAAGAGTCTACACAGTATTCATCACTTATCCTAATACATAAAGATAATACAATTAAAATTGTTTCACAGACATACTTCACCATCAGCTACTTCTTCCTCTACAGCAAGCCAAGAATCAAATTTCAAGTCCCAATCAGCAGGCCCACATTGGTATAATACTATATCCTTAGTGTTCTGTAACCCGTAGGACCGTTATTAATGGTTACATTATGGGAGAACGTGAATCTTTATAAGAACATGAATTGTATCTAGCTTGTGTTTTATAGGTAGCTATCAAAAAACAGCAGCAATAGCCTACGATACTACCTTAGGGTTCCTGCCCGTGATTGACGTTTCACGACCAACCGTCCAGAGTTAAGGCCTTGAATATTCTGTCGAAGCTGTGGCATAATTGATGAGAGGCGAAGACTTCCTGGAAACGCTGAAGCCGTTTTTGGAACAATACCTCCCAGGCGCTGGAACATAGCGCCTTGGAAATCCCAAATTCCCGCAGTGTTTGAAGGATCCTGGCAAGTACTTGTATTGCAATAGTCAACGTGAGTTTCCACGTTGCTTGCATGATCTCTCTATCCACCATAATTGCTAATTGTCGACACGCTTCGCGGCCGATCCGGGAAGGTACAGACTCATGGATACGATTCGTAATAATCTCAAAGAACTCAAGCCGATAATCTTGTAAAGTTTCTCATCCCAGTAAAGATTATCTTACTCTATGGCTGTAAGGCTACAGCTGGTTTACATCATACCAGTCGCCAGATAAGGTATTAAGAAGGAAATCGCCGAAAGATTTCTATGCCTACATGCGCCTACATTTAGGGTCATGAACAATATACACACATACACAGCCGTACAGATTGAGTCAAAACGTAAAACATCCCGGTAAAGATCGACAATGAGGCCAGCTAGAGCTGATGGGCCCAAGGATTAGCGACATTTTGTACAGTCAAGACACACCTGGCAGTCAATGTACCCCGGGCTGATAGGCTGTGAACAACCGTCCGCCCCTGGCCCATCGGCTCGCTCCAAGATGGTGTACCGCTTCATGGTCTAACAGTCATGACTGAGTGGATACAATTTAAACTTCGAGGTAGGGTACAATCCACTGCCGAGCGGGCCGCCAACAAACTGTCATCCATCAGTGGGTTAACAGCCTTGGCACGGGTATCGATTACCGCTATTTAATCCCAGTCCTTGTTTAACTAGTTACCGTGCGGAGCAGTGTTTGTTAGCTTCAATAGATAAAGTCAGTATACTAAACAAAGCCGGTAGTGTTGTCCTGAGACTGAAGAGACTGGAGTTGTTCCTCTAATAATGTTCCCCAATAACCAACGAGACTGCATGGCCCTACTGCTGTATATTTCTATGAAATACCCTATTACTATAGACTGTAGCTGCTTTCTTCTTTTGGCTTTCAATATCATTCGCATCCACATCAGGCCATTAGAGTTTTGTTCAAAAGATCTACTACGGTGTCACAGCAGGCATATATGATGATCTTCCACATAGCTACCAATCAAACATACAGTTAGCTTTCGATCCCTATCAACGTCGTAATATCATTGAGGTCGGATTAAGAAAGTATTCAGCTTACGTCGATCAAAGGCAGTTGTCATCAAGTGAGGCCCTGTGATTGGCCGAGTTTCGAGTTATGTGGAAGGCTACTCGGTTGATGACCATCAGGTCACAAAATCCCCTCAAACAAGGCTTGTTGAAACCTGTTCGGGACTTTCTATATTGAGACAATAGCTGCTGATCACAACAGTATACGTGCTTGACTACAGAGTCGCTGCATGAAGTCACGGATGACAATAGACATTCCTCGCTTTTTCTCGGCAATGGCTCAAAGCTGGCTTTACTCGTTCATTTTACGAGGTAGGACTATAAAATCTGTAGGTCTATATAAAGGCTGTGAGGCTGCTGTTTAGATTCTTATTCTGTAGACACAATTCAATCCAGATTTCTATCTGCCTTTGTAACCCAAACTCTCTTCCCAATATGCAATTTTCACACCTCTTGGCTGTCCTTGCTACTGGGGCCTCAGTTGCCTTTGCATCCCCAATCTCAGAGCCCAACACCAAGCTCAAAGCTCGTCAATACACCTATGGAGTAGGCGTGCCAGTGATCTTTCTTTTTCACTCAAGTCGCTAATTATACGAAAGGAATGCAACGGTACTAGTTGCCAAGTTGGCTTTTCTAATTTGTATGCTCCCTCTTATTTTCAACCTACTATTGATTCCTACTGACAATATATACAGCAGTTGTGATGTTGGCAAGATACTGATTCCTTATCCTTACGCTGATGCTCTGTATAGTATACTAATATGAACGCTGGCAGTGCACTAAGCAAAGCGGTGGTGGTGACGGAAAGTCTTGTTGGCACGACGAGAGGGATAGCAAGGTTTACTGCCCCGGAAGGGATTAGTTTCTCGGTCTTTATACTCCCTTGCTGAATGAGTCTTTCCCACTGGTAAGGAACCGTCAACACGCCACTCACTATGATACATATAAGCACAGTCGAGACCACCGTGCTGGACGACACTATATCCTACCTCATGAAAAGACTGGAAGGACTAGAAGAGCGAGTGGAGGGACGTCTTACCTAGTAGTAGACAGTATTACGGAAATAGTAAACTTGACAATTTGCCCTGAAGAAAATGTTAAGACGAGCAAAGTGACTCAACAAATTATTGTTCCCTGTCTATATATTGGCTGATACTCCTGTGACACATCAAAAGTCCAAGTTTGATTCTCAATGGATTGGCAGGTCGGTCGAATACAAATGAGGAATGTTTCTGAGGGTAAAATAAAAAAAATAGACAGTTTGAGTGCTTTCGAAGCGTAGAAATGATGGTTTATTCTGTCTGGCTTCTTCATGACGAGCGTCCTTTCCACTACATGCTGCACCAGGTACGAGCTCTTGAAGAATCGGAGTTCAGGGAGTAAGGCTTTTGTATGGCCTTTTGGTTAGCCTCGAGGACATTATCAGAAGTAAAGGCACATTTGAGTTCCTTCTCGGCCCTGAAGTCTGAAGATTCTAGACATCCCTACGCGATATATCACCGATATGTAAGTGATTATTTACCAGCTGGGCTCCGACGTGTCCGCTGTTGGAATATTACGAGCCGCCAAGGCACTCATCTTTGGCTCGTAAATGTCTTTTGCAAGATATGTATCCTGCGCTGACACTGTATCCTAAGCAAAACCACCACGACCGAAGTCTCGAAACAATCGATTCCCTAATCCAAACAGTAGTCCAGGTGGCTCGTCGTGCGGGTCTGCCGCAGCAGTAGCCAACCTGCAAATGCCACTTAGCCTTAGGAACAGAAACTAGGGTTACCATCATCCACCCAACATCATTCGCGGCGGTTCTGCTACGACACCTGCCTTGATGCCATTTTTGTTCAGCGGCAGAAAGCCTTCGCATCGACCTTTGACGTCAGTGGCTTCTTTGAGCTTACCGTCAACGATTCCAGACTACGAGCAGAAGCCTTTTCCGTTAAAGATGATGAGATGCAGAAGAAAGACATTCCCTCCAAAGAAGATTTTAGTTGCCGTGTCGATACTAGATCGGATATGGACAAGACCGTTGCTACACTCAGTAGCAACGGCAGCGATGCCGAACGAGTCTCTTTCTCTATCGACGTCCACGACGCAGATGAGTTGAAATCAATTCAAAAAATTGTTGCTCTAGGCAAGGTACATATTTCCCTCTTAGAGGAATATCATCTTGGCAAGGTCAAGTTGGCAGGTGAGATTCGTGGGATTGTTCATAACACGACAATTATCGCAAATGAAGCAGAGGCGGAAGAAACCGGCAGACACGCCGCGGTGAGAGAAGGGATAAATAACTCAGCCAGAAACTACACTTTCGTAATCACACCGAGTGCAGTTGATGAAATACCGATAAATCTTGGTGAGATAGAAAAGGCTATTTTTAATGCTCTCTGAATTGTAAGTAACTTTGTTAATCGCCATGACGAATCTTCAACAACTTGAACAGGGATTCTACGTGCCGACCCTTAGTATTCCGGCACTTGCGCCATTTGCGGGGGAAACGGGAACAACGGGAAAAACGGGGAAAACGGGAAGCCTGTTGATATCGATCCCTCTAGATCGATCTTTATACCACGATCAATAATTGTTGCCTAGGAGTTAAGCCGTTAATGGCATATGCACTAGTTGCCCAGTTTTAATGGGACCTACAAACTCTATTCTCTTCACTCTATTCCTTTGCGATGTTGGCTTATTAATGGTACCAAATAACGTTAGGAGGGGTTCAAATGACAAATTTTGCCGACTTGAGTGTTTCCTTCTAGAACCTTAGTAATGGTTCCCTCGTATTGCTTCACTTATACTTTGAAACAGCAAACCTACACAAGCGTCATCGACATATATTAATACCTTCACATCCGCCTGGAAAAATGAAAAACAAAATCAACCACTCTATACAAACTCACACCAGAAATAATATCTTCAAATCCAACAACTCTAGACACCATGAGCGCCTCTGACAACTCAAAGTCGAACTTCCCTCACGCCAGCCCAGCGAGAGATGGCTGGTCCACCGAGGAACGGGCCACGGCCACCTGTTATTGCGGCAACGTCCAACTCTCCTTTGTAAGTTGAACAATCCGGCTCAATCGAGCATGCTCGTGGCTAGGCTAAACTAACGCAAAATAGCCCATCAACTTTGGCGAGGGTCTTGTCAAAACATGGGTCTGCAACTGTGTCGACTGTCGCAAGATTACGGCATCCATGTTCGCCAGTAACTTTACCGTCGAAGACAAGTACCTCGAGCATGTCCGTGGAAAGGAGTTGCTCTCTAAATACGGCCAGAACACGACGATTGGAACGGGCAAGATGATGACCAACTACTTCTGTAGTAACTGCGGTACCCTCATGTACCGTGTTGGCGAGCGTTTCCCCGGCGTCAGCCTCTTGCGCATTGGCACTGTCGACGACTTTACGCTGCATGAAACGAAGCTCAAGCCTGTCGAGGAGCATTTTACCGATACCCGCGTCTCCTGGTTGCCTGGCGTCCCAGGCGTCGAGAAGACATTTCCGGGCCAGGGTTGAGTAGGGGTTTTACTCACCAGATTTTTTTGGAATGTTTTGTGCTACAAATCAGTGATGGCGAGGAGTTGGGGATGGGATGCAGACAGGCCAAAGCATGAGACTTGGAGTTGATGATGGTTTGCAGGCGGGCTAGAGCGTGAGATTTGGAGTTGGGGCGGGCTGCGGGCGGGCTGGAGCATGAGACTAGGAGTTAGTGATAAGATGATGTTTGCTCAGGATTCCTTTCTTTCAAGTGATTGCTGTGCATTATAAGTAAGAGTATAACAGAACTTGTAACTGCTTCTTGTATAAAAATTACCTAGATATCCCCGACCCTTGTTGTGGAATGTGAGTTATGAGTAGCCATCTTCAATATTCATCATGCTCGATTAACCGACATGCTTGCAACTAGCAAATGGAATGGATGCTCCCTGTTCTTTTCTTGTCGTTCTTGGACGGTGAGATCTATGTACAGCCAATCACTACTCAGTTTGATCGCTAGTGGGCTAGTACTTAAGTTTAACAACTGGAGTCACTATCACACAGAACCATTCAGAGGAATAACTCATTGTCAGAGAGTTGCATGATGCATGGCCATGGTATAAATCCTTTGGGAAAGGTATCCAGCGGGTTTCGGGAAGCTGCGCTGGTGGTTGGTCCGGATGTTATTCCCTCTGCCTGCTGTATCGGTTCTTGAAGATTCGCCGTATTTCCGTAGGTTGACAGTCAACTGCCTGAAATAGATTATTTTCCAAAAATGGGAAGTAATCGAATTTTGACATGCAGACAAGCTAGGAATCCTTCGACTCTGGGTACCAGAGTACCGTGCTGTTAAAGGTCGCCTAATATACCTCTTTTAGCATGCTGTGTTATCTACAGTTGGGATTGCAATCCTACATCCAGCTCACTCAGGTTAAGCCACATATCATGACACCCGATTATTTCCCCTTTTTGGCTTAGTTACTGTCAACAGCGGTGTGATGAGGTTAGGATCTACAACTCTTGTCGTCTTAGCTCGGTTGGATCTACGGAGCATATACCCCGTCATCTCTCTCCTCGCGGAAATGATGCGGTTTTGAGGGATAACAGTCCTCTTCTTTAACAGGATGACTCGGTATACAATATTCCATGGTAATGCGGAAGTCGGTCTGAAAAACCCGAACCCTGTCACGATCCTCGCGGGAGATGATTATTACCTGATTCAACGGGTTAGAACGTATTATCTTATCGTGAACTCTGTGTGTCTTTCTTTTATGTATTTTTCAACGCTGTATGGAATATCTGGATATCTACACTTGGGTAAACAGTCATAGGTAAACTATAAGATCTGGTATTCTCGGGTTGGAGTGAAAGCCTTCTACATATTTGTTCTGGCAGCTTGCGAGACAATCTAGAAGAAACTTTCCAGGACAGATACGCTACGCAAAGTCGTCTTTGAAGTAGTCAATTGCAGCCGGATGAATTGCTTTGGGGTCTGACAGTTATTGAAAGGTATGAATTTGTAAAGTTTTCGTCATTTCGTTGCGCAACTTTTAGACTGCCAGACTCCTACAACTCTAGATCCTTCGATGATCTTTAATGAAATAGGCATCTCGGTTATATGCTAAATCCTGGCAAAATCTACGTCTTGACAAACGCAAAGGAGTAGGAATTGAAAGCCCCCAACTATAAAAGACCAGTACCTCCCAGCACTCTTCATAACAACTCAAACAACCAGTACTTTCATCCCCAACATCTTTACCAACACTTTAACATCGCAATCATGCATTTCAAGGACACTATCTTCGCCATCGGCCTCTTTGTTAGTGCCTGCACAGCTACTGGCATCCCCGAAGCTCAGCATCAGGGCCGTGAGTCAACCTTCCCATCCAGCCAGAGCAACAGGCCACGTACTAATCCTAACAGCTGCGCCCGACCTGTCCAAGCGCGCTTGTAACGAGGACGCATACCGCGATTGCACCAAGGCCTGCCCCGGCTCTGGTGGCGCCGCTCTTGGATGCTGGGCTGGTAAGTGAAAGACTTTCCTTTCGAACACAAGAACCACTGCTAACTACATAGGATGTTGCGTTACCTGGGATTGCTGCTAATCCACTCATCATCTTGGATCGACAACATGAGGTGATACAAATGGGGACGAGGAGCAGTGGGGGCTACTAAACTGCAATATATCAAGCTAGGGCCAACAGTCATTACCGCCTGCAGAGGCGCTCTCATAGATTCAATACAAGTACAAACGTTTGTCGTATATATTCGAGTCTGATGCGATAAATATTATCCACGGAGCTCAATTTTCGCAGTGAACTGTACCGTTTGTCTCACAGTTTGGATCCCCCGACCAAAGCTGGTTAAGGCCACCGGAGCTAGATGATGTGAGAGAGGCCGCAACTATATGCCAGCGGACCTTGGACCCAGTATTTGATACTAGTCTGGGATACATAGGACTAGACTTTTATTTTTACCCAAGATCTTTGGGTTACCAAAAGCAGATGGTCTTATAAATCCTACGGCTTCGAATGGCGCTTAACCTCATTCGTTATTAGTTAAATTGTTGCGGCTAATGACTCTTGGCGGGTGATGGCAGAGGCGACAGACCCTCGGAAAAGTACTACAACGCAAAGGTGCCCAAGCACGGTATTGGTTTACGCGAGTCTTATTATCAGAACATCTGGGAATGCGATCTGAAGAGAGGCAACACCTCGGATGCTAAGGTGAGGAACTCGTTGGCGGTAATCCTTCGTGCTTGTTTCAGATGGACTTGGCGTGTACCAGGGTTTGTGGTTGGAGGATGAAGAGGGATTTCGTTGACTGCATCAAGAGCGTCAAGTATGATGATCAGTGTTATTTTAGGACTCTCTGCTTCCTTCTTATGAAACCCATGGTATCTTGTATTCCTCTTTTTATGTTGTCAAATATATCATTAGATATTACGATGCTACTGAGTGTGTGTCAACCACTAAACTGCAAGCTGACTGGCACCGACCTATTCTCCGAATATATACAACAATCCCACAACCGGCTTGACTCACAAACGGCAATGAACGAACGGTATGAGGTTGAAACTTTAGTTCGTATGAATTATAAACATATAATAAATAAGCTAGTATTAGATTTTAAAACATCTATAACGAGTCTTACATCCTGCATCCCGCTTGGCCGGTCGATTGTAATTGACTGAGTCATCCTGCTTAACAAGTACATATAGATGTATCCCACTCGGCTTCATCCCACCACAACCGAGCGGGATGAAGATTTCGAAACCATGTATCGCAAAGGCGCAGGCTTGACATCAATAATTAATATAAAAATAAGGGGGCTATCTTTCTACATCCATATCGTCGTCTATCTTTTTAACACCGAATTTTTGTTTCACCGGCTGAATCGATCTTTCCCACTGTTAAGCAATCACTATCGCGAAACTCACCATGATACACAACAACGCCGTTACGGCCACCATGCTAGATGACACTCTATCCTACCTCATCGAAGATATTACCGAAAACAGTTCAAGCTCTCTTTCCCAAGTGGGCAACTTACAGCACTACAAAACACATCTGAACCATCTCGAAACAGCATTAAAACTAGCCCTCCTTCGAGAATGTTTATGTATACGACCACCTGTGCCACTCCTCCCAGAGAACATCCTCCAAAACATCGAATCGATTCTCAGACGCCTGAGGGAATACAAACTACTCACTCCACTATCTTCACTTTCACCAGCACAAACCATCACGCACGATGCGTCGAGACATACAAATATACATCTCTGGAAAGGCGACATAACAACTTTAACTGGTATCACAGCCATCACAAACGCAGCTAATAGCCAAGGCCTTGGATGCTTTCAACCAACCCACCGATGTATAGATAACATCATCCACGCCGAAGCAGGACCACGGCTGAGAGAAGAATGCTTCTGGCTGATGAAAGAAAGGGCGAAGGACCTCAAGCCTGGAGACGTGCTTGTCACCGGGGGTCATGCGCTTCATGCATCTTCTGTCATACATACGGTTGGCCCACAACTCAGACGTGGTGCTTCCCCTACAGTCATGGAGAGGTCTCAACTTGTAAAGTGCTACGAAAACATCCTTGACGCCGTGGAGCTTTTGCTGCCTGACCAAGATGGTAGGAAGTCAGTTGCGCTTTGCTGCATTTCAACTGGCCTTTTCGCATTTCCAGCAGATGAGGCTGCCAAGATTGCTGTGTCAACGGTCACGTCGTGGTTGGAAAGTCATCCGTCTACGACAATCACGGATGTAATCTTTAATACATTTACAGAATCAGACACCAAGATATACACGGCACTTGTTGGTCCTAACTCGACATCCATCTCACCCCTGGTCAAAAGCTCGGCAGAAGTTTCTCTCCAAGTTGCCCGCGACTGGCTTCGCTCAGCCGATGCCATCTTAGTCAGTGCAGGTGCAGGATTGTCAGCGGCAGAAGGATTAGACTACCATTCAAGAGATCTATTCAAGAAGAATTTTCCTGGATTTCTCAAGTTAGGTTTGACCTCTCTTTACAGTGTGTTTGGGTACGATGGCTGGCCATCTGAGGAACATCGATGGGGTTATTACTTCACCCACTTGAACATGATAACAAACTGGTCAAACACGCCTACATATCAAGCTCTAATACCATGGCTGAAGGAGTTTGGACCTAATGCGTTTGTCAGAACATCCAACGCAGATGGACTATTCCTTGCAAACGGATGGCCGGAGGAGCAGCTATCTACACCACAGGGTTCGTACGCTTATCTACAATGTCTAAATAACTGCAGAGCCGACGCTGTGGTGCCTTCTGCTCCTCTGGTCACTGCAGCGATGCCGTTTATCGACCCAGTCAGTCAAAAGTTGACTGATTCGAGTAAAATCCCGGTGTGCAGATTCTGCGGATCAAAGATGGGTATCTGTGTACGCGCAGGGCCATGGTTTAACCAAGCGCCGTACAAGGACGGTGAAGCAAAGTGGAAAGCATGGAAATCTCGAATCACCAAAGAAAAAAAGAAATTGGTGATTTTAGAACTTGGTGTTGGAATGAACACGCCTGGTGTTTTGAGATGGCCGAATGAAGATCTGGTTGAGAGAAGTCACGGGATGGTAAGATTGATACGAGTCGGGATTGGACCTGAAGCGATGGTGCCTTGGGAGCAAGTGGATAGCGGGTTGAGTACTTTTATCCAGGGTGACATTCAGCGCGCCATGCCACTGTTGTTGGATGATGTACGGGAATAGAGGGATATTTATAGCAGTCAGAATAGAAACTATAGACTTGAATACAATGTCAAATGCACATCATTTCCTCACGTCGTCACCTCGGGACTTTATCAGCAGCCCTACAATTGTTAATGAAGTAGTGCGTACATGAGTCACGCGTAATAAAAAGAGGCGCATTACATGCCAAGCATGACTTGCAAGTGAAATTAGTGGAACTAATTCCGGTACATCCGCGTGGCTGTACAGGGCACTATTTTCATTCCTCGCCCCGCCTACGATCTCTCATGAAGTGTTTATCTTTCCTTTAAAAAAATCGTCACCAGCCTCAATCTCGATTTTCCACATCTCCACGTCTCACTTGGGCCTAGTAAGGACCACGATAAATCGTCACAAAGGCATGGGCTTGTTATAGCAGAGAATGGGACTCGATGCCCTGAATAAGCTCGCTTCAGCGGGTGAGGCGGTCTACCACAACCTCTCTAAAAAATGGTACCTTGATCCCATCCATTACCACCTTCTGAACAAGCCAACTAATTTCTTGATACCAGGGAACATAGAAAAAGGCGACAAGCCGAAGAAGAATGGCTTGCCAAACACGCAGAAGAGATACGTCAAAGAAATGAGTTTCTATCACTCGTAACCACTAAAATCACAGGCGACTCGGCTCATGAGATGGCGCCTCTAATATGCAACCCGCGCGAAAGACAACGAGCGGTTTTCCTCATCACAACGCCCATCTCTTTCGGCGTGGTTGAAGTTTCACAGTCGAGTTACAAGCTGCTCGCGCGACATGTTGGGATGAGCTTGAATAGCGTCAGTCACTGGGCCGTTTGCGTCATCGACAGAGGTCTCGGAGAATGTTATTGCTACGATTTGATGAGCGATAGGTTGGAGTTGACAATGCTGGGCAAGAACTACTTTCGCGTGGCGACCATCACGCCCGAGTTTGTGGACACATGGAGTTCGTGCTATTATATCGGTGAGACGACCAAGACGCATGACGAGATACAAGAAATTGGTAAGTCAGCTGATCTAAGCACTGCAGTTTGGTGCTGATACTTTGCACAGGTCATCGACATATTGGACGCAACCCTCGATATTCACTACTATCAAACAACTGCCAGCACTTGGTCGACAGTCTCGTTAAGGAACTATGCAACGGCAAAGTCATCAGTCAAGCAAAACTAGATGAGGAACTATCTCTAGTCTCGCCGAAAATTGCACGCGACTTACTTGTAGGGAGGATCAGATCAAAGATGGATAGTGGGGGCGAGAGCGAGGATAGTCCTTCGATTAAAGAACATTTAGAGGCGATTAAAAGCACTTGGAGTGAAAGAAGGTTAAAATCATAATTAGAAGAGGTAGATACCCAGGGTTAGAATAGATTAAACACGGTGTAATACTCAATCGCCAGCACATACTATATCTAAGGTTTTGGTGATCATGTAACCCAATGAATAGTACATGATGAATATTGCAAAATGTACTATTAGTTGACATGTCTAAGATCATCACCTCACATGACATCATCGGACCATAGTCGAGGTAAACATAAAATTAAATAGTCCTAGGAAGCCTTGATTAGCAACATGACAGGTAGTCCCGTCCTATCGCTGCATGACTACGCAGGTCAATTTACAAAATCACGCCACGTAATCCGGCCGCATGAAAAGAGAGAGGCGATAACAAGACTCTCCAGCCCAGCCTTGAGCTGTTTGTCTCTTTTCCTCCTCTGTAGCAGTAAGCACAAACATCCTTTACTCGTTGTCGTGGATATCGACAACGGTCTTCTTCCATCGGCGGGCGGGAACCTTTCGGTTGAAGAGAATGTCGATCTCTCGGTAAGATCGGTCCTTCATCTCGGGAAGCCAGATGTAGGCACAAAGCAGACAGAAGGCACCGGTACCGGCCCAAACGTAACCGCACTTGCCACCAAGGTTGGCACCCTACAGGAACAGAGTCAGTATATGTGAAAAGGACGGTTTTGAACAGAGTATAACTTACAGTAGGGTTAAGCATCCAGCTGGAGAGGAAGATGCAAGGGATGTTGATTAGGTAGTAGCAACCACGTCCGATACCAGTGGTGAGAGGTCGGAGACGAATGGAAGAGGTCTCTCCAATGATGACCCAAGAAGCGGGGGCAGGTCCGAGGGTGAAGAGAACAGACACAATAAGACCGAGAGCAGCCTGGGTGTTGGAGTTGAGAACGGAATCGACATCGCCAACAGTGGCGGCAATACCAAGAGCAACAAGGAGAACAGTGTTTCCAGCGGAACCCCAGAGGTAAATGCTTCGTCGACCAAAGTAGGAGGTGAGGATCCATGAAAGCATGACAAAGACGGTCTGCAGAGCAGAGGTGATGAGACCCATGGCGAAGGCAGTCTTGGTGGGCATACCAGCCTGCTCGAAAAAGTAGACGGCCTGGTTGGCAATCAGGTTACCAGTAAGGTTCTGGGCGGCGTAGACACCGCAAACGATGAGGGTACGGTAGAGATCAGTGCCACGGAAAAGCTCGATCAGGTTGGGCTCCTTGATGGTCTTCTCGAGATCGATGGTACGCTTCATCATGGAAATAGCCTCGTGGGCGTTGTCGACCTGGCTGGTACGGCCGAGACGGCGGACGGACGTGGCGGCCTCCTCGAGACGACCCTTTCGGACTAACCACCAAGGGGACTCGGGGGAGAGGTAGATGAGGATGGCGAGGGGAGTGGGGAACATCCACTGAAGAGCGATGGGGACCCGGAAAGCTGCCTGCTCATGGAGGTCGTTGTAGTGGAAGGCAACAGCTCCGACAATAATGGCACCAATGGCCCAGAACATCTGCAACATCTGGGTGGCAGGGGCACGGAGGCGAAGAGGCACAATCTCGGAACAGTAAGCGGGAGAGTTGGCGATGAAGATACCCCAGGGGATACCCTCGAGGAGCTGAGCGACCAGCATGACGGCCAGGGAGTCGGCAAAGTAGAAGATGAAGATGAAGGCGTTGAGGAGCATGAGACCCGAGATGGTGGCCCATCGGTATCCGATCTTGCTGGTGATGGGACCGGCGATGGTAACACCAACAATGGCACCAATGGGACCACCAACTTGGAGAGCGGATTGCCAGCTGGTTTCGATAACCATCTTGTCCTTGGTCTCACTGTAGATACCGTATCTGTCGGCGAAAGCGGGGAGGGCAATGAAGTTGCCCATGAGGAAGACACAGTAAGCCTCCATAATCTGAGGAAATGTTAGTCTCAATAATCACTTATCACAGACCGTGCTGGTCAGACTCACAATTGTGCAAGACATGTTGAAGGCCCAGAGAGACGCAGCAGGGTACGCTCGAACAGCCTGGAGAACAGTCATGTCATGCTCCTGGTTCTCAGCGTCAATGGCACCCTGCATGTCGACGTTCATCTCCTTCTTGGCCTCGACATCGTAAGCATGGTCGATATGGGCCTCATCGGCCTTGGCCTCTGAGATGCCAGCCTTGTTATCCATGGGGTTACTCATGGTTTGGATTGTTTGAGCGAACAATGGATTGGGAGGATGAGAGGAAGACTCGAGAGTAAGAGAGAGGGGACGAGAATGCAGGGTCAAGTCATTTTATAAAAAAGCGACCTTGAATGCAATGCGGATCCCGGCATGGGCAAATCAACAAGACCCAACCCGACAAAAAAAACATAAGTACCACTAAGCCCGGGAGAATTGGCAAAATTGGGACCAGATGCCAATGGATGAGACGTAACATTTTACTGGGGGAAGGGATTAGTTGTTAACTGAACTAGGGTTAGCAGCTGGGGGATGCTAGTAAGAATTTGATTTAGGCATCTGGGGTAGAGACTGAAGTGTTAGACGCACCTATTACAGCCGTTTTGGAGCAGCCAACCGCATTCAGGGCCAACCTATTAGAGGGTTAGACATGTCAGTTGGTTGCTCCCCCGCAGATGAAACCCCGGATCAAAGACACCCACTACGGCGCGACTCCGGTCAGGTCGGGGTATTGCCAGGATGGGGAGAAAAGGTTGCATCCTGATCGGTCATGATTACCCCGTTTAGCGTGTCTTTACTCCAACATTTTGTCTGTGTCTCCACGTTTTGGGCCGTGCCGCTTGTTCGTTGTAATGGTAGCCGAAAAAGACGGGAAGTGGACTATTTAGTATTTATGCTTTCGGGTCGGTCTGGACCGAAACGAAGCGGAGAGAGAGAGAATAAGAGGCTGGGAAGAGATCAAATGATATCAATGAATCCGTGAGTATCAAGAAAGTGAGGGGGGATGAATTGGGCTAGTAGTATATGGATACAGTAATCTCCATTGTATACGGTTATCAACAAACTTATCCGCAGAGACTGGAGAAGCTGGGGAAGCGGAGGGACGAGACCAACCAAGAGGCGAACGAATCAATCAGCAACGGCTAAAGGGTAAGAAAATTGGAGGGTTAACCCCCCATGGTCCAACAAGTCAAGCCCAATCCCTGCCCATGCCCTGCACAGAGGAATGGAGAAGAGAGAGTGGACAGACCCACGTGAGCTGGTTCCCCAGAGTGATCCTAGAGTACGAGAAAGTGACCAGAACCTGTAACATCATGATTTCTGTTGACCTGTTAGCTCGTTCCCCTCTAAAGGCGCTCCAATTGTTTCCAAGAGCTACTCAAATTAGCCCCCTAAATCCAATCCGCCACAGCAATTAATGCACCAATCGGGTGTTTGCCCGCGTCCACAGAACGGCAGACCTTGCCGATGATCCTTCTCGAACGCAGTATTTCTCTCTCTGTTATTCTCGTACATGGCTGAAACTTTGTGGTATGCGCGCGTGTGGTCTAGAAGCATGGCATTTGAGGCTTCAGATCTGCTCTGATAGGAGCGTTTGAAATGTGTCATACCAAAGTGCCGGGTAAATGGAGCTAGCGAGCTCCCAAAAGACTGGCGCCACGAGATGATGGCGACGGTTCAGCCGTTGAGATGAGTGATGGAAGTACAGGGTATTCCCCCAGATTTCGTTCAGCAGGTTCGTAACCACGTGTGACTGTTGCATTAGTGAGATTTTGCTTTTAGTTTAGTGTCGTCGCGCTGTAAAGAGAGCCTCGTGTGGGATAATTAATCGTGTTGCTACCCTAAAGCGCGTGACTTTCGAGCAAACTTTATGGTTCACCCAGTGTTGAAAAAGACAATCTAATGAACAACGTCGCACGCTATACTGTGTTTTACAAGACAGAATCTCGTAGAAAAGGATTCCATACCTTCGACTGTTGCGGCCTGCTTTTGGTAACTGTTGACGCGATGCAAACGGGCCGTTGTATAACAGTGCACAACGATTGCCGCAAAACTTTATCTTCTTGCGCTGACAACCCCGCAGCGGTAAGTTCTCACGGTAGTCACAACGGGGAAAAACGCGTCACAGAATTAAAGCTCACTCGGTATTAATACGACCAACTGACCCATATGTCTATATTGCGATTGTCGCGAAATGGTCCAGAAAATAACGTTTCATAGTTATTCTCCGTTCAAAGTCCCTGGATTAGGGCGTTGCCAAGCACGCACTTCGATCGCGGCGCGCGACCCTTGCTAGCCTGAGGCTAATCGCGTCCAAGAGATCGCAGCCTGAATAGAGACTCCCAAGCCGACACGGCAGGAGCATGCCATGCAAAAACACAAAGAATTTAATAAAGCAGAAGGAAAACATGGCGGTAACAAAGATTTGATATAAAGATCTCAGATCTTCTATGAAGTCATTATTAATTAGTCTTTTCAGCGACGCCTTGTCGATGCAATCATGATATAACCAATGACGCAATATTTACGAACCTCCACTTTCGCTCTGCACAGTACATAAGTACTTATATCATCGAATCCATCTTCAAGCGCTTCAATTTTCTGCCCTCTATTGATTGATCAATCATCTCCTCAACATGGCAGAGCAAGAAGTTTATGGCGGTAAATTCGGCGGCCACTCGCCCTCACTTCCCAGAAATACCTTTACTGGCTCTGGTGCCGAACAAGATGTCTACGGAAGTAAATTTGCGGGCCATTCCCCTTCACTTTCACTTCCAAGAGGCTCTTTCAACGGATCCGGCGCCGAGCAAGATGTTTTTGGCTCACACTTCAATCGCACCCCGTACCAGGGTCTCGGCACCAGCACTTTGGGTCTGATGCATTCTGTCGTTCTACCTTCTTTCACCCTGCATGCTGGTCTTTCTGCCGTGGCCTATGGAATCTCCCGATACACTGATCGTGTCGAGGGTAAGGACTTCCTCTGGGCATCTGGTATGACGTTGAATGCTTGGTGGAGCGCTGTCGGTTCTCGTGTTATCAATGATGGTCTCTCGGTCTCTGAAGCCTGGTCTGATCTTGGCTACCCGCAAAAGCTTCTTCTCCTCGGTGCTACAGCTTGGGGTGTCCGTCTTACTTCTCGTGTGGTGTCTCGAAGTTTGAAGCGTGGAGAGGATGATCCTCGGTATGCTGCTGAGAAAAAGGACGCTGGTTTCTGGAACAAGGCTTTGTTTACCACCTTCTTGCCCGAGGCGGTTGCACAGACAATTATCTCTCTCCCATTCACGCTGCCTTTCCGCGATGTCACCGAGTGTGCTCTGGCTTCTCCTATTACTTCTTACAGATCATACATGCGCGATCTAGCTGTGTTTTTGTTCTCGACTGGCTTCACCCTCGAGACACTGGCTGATGCCCAGCTGGAATCTTTCAAGAAGAGCAACCGTTCAGGTGTCAACCGTGAAGGCGTATGGAGCATTGTTCGACACCCTAAGTAAGTTACCTTTCTTATCAGTGTGAAAAACTCATGGCTGATTATATACAGCTACCTCGGAGATGCCCTCATCCACGCCTCATTTCCCATCCTTCTACTTAGCGCCGGTATTCTCCACCCCGCCACTGTTCTCGGTCCCATCGCAAACTACGTCTTCCTGCGCTTCATCGGTGGCGACAAGCAGAACGAGGAAAGCCAGGAAGAGCGATACTCTAAGCACGACGTTGTAAAGGCGGAAGAGTTCAAGGAGTACAGGAAGCAAAAGAATAGCTTCTGGCCCAAGCCGGAAGAGCTTAGCAACGGTTGGACGTTGGGAGTGATGGCTGGCGGCGTTGCCGGTGTTGTCCTTGAGAGGGCACTCCGCAATGTACTTTAAATGATGGTGATGAAATTCTAGGTGTATGATATTTGTATGCGTAATATAATTTATAGGTAATGATAAAAAAGAGGCGCGTTTTCATTGGTGAAATAATGAGGATTATGATGAAGTAATTGGGTTAGTTGATTGAGATTCGTGGATCAATCATGCCCTACGGTTCGAGCATGTACGGTATATGTGCTGTATTTTGTGGCTCTCCTTGCATCAATAGCTATTCCTCCGCTTCGGAGATCTCCCCGAATAGCTCAGCTGGAAGAGCGTTCGACTGTAATTGTTATATGTCATCGAAAGGTCACTTGTTCGATCCAGGTTTCGGGGAGCTGTTTTTTTTGCCGTTTTTGACCCGTGATCCATTTTTACAATCAGCAAGTGATTATTAAAACACCATTATTTGTTTATTTCCGTTACTTTTCTTTTTTTGTCCTAATTGTCATGTTGTGTCGCAACTCACCCACATTCATCCCGCCCATTCACATCTGGGCTATTCCTCTCGGCTATAGGAAATTATCCAGAAATGTGCGATGGTCTGATACATCCTTTTTGAGAAGAACCAATTACGGCGAATGTAGTGAGGGTTTAATGCTGAGATAAGAATGTGCTTACCCACGTCACATCCAAACATCACTTGCTTGGCATCGGAATCCTACTGTTATCTTATCATTTAGTAAGATATAAGATCTTAATGCCACTCACACCCTAACGAACGATCATGTATCCTTGTTCCATTAACCTTGATCATTGTTACTGTGAAAATGTTGTCGTTGTTACCTCCAGAAGTTCTTGAACATATTTGTAAAAAGGTAATGGGTATCACGGAGTCAAAGACTTTGGTTAACATCAACAGCTAAACGGTCGTGATCTCAAACGCCTCTCACTGGCATCAAGATGGCTCCATAAAGCGACCTTCCGCCAGCTCTGGCGCTCCATCACAATCCTCCCTAGTTCCCCAAGCGAGCGTCACTGCATTATTCCTTCAGGTCCACCACAGCAATGTTTGCAATCAACAAGAGAACTCCGTTTCGACGTCGGCGTTGAAGCAGACGCGATGCATTGCGTTCATGCGCACGATTGGCTCGGATATATGGGAAAGTGGCTTGAGAAAGACCCACGGCCGCATAATACCTGGGAAGGAATATGTGATAGTTTTGGGCACCAAGGCGGTATACTTGTGCGCGTCAAATACGAGTGTCTTGCGCAGAGGACTATGGCTATGCTAAGACGTTTCGAAGACGGCCAATTGGAGACGTTTATGTAAGTACGAAGAAGAATTCTTATCAGTATAACTAACTGAAATGAAAAGCTGGAACTATACTACCTGCATCCCATCAGAGGTTCTCGAATATTTGAGTCTCAAGCACCCGTCCATCCAAAGCCTCAGCTTCACAACAGATCCGTTCTGCAGCAGATTTAACCGCTGGAGCAGAACAACAGACTTGAACTTCTCTGCGTTTCGCAACATTCGACGTCTTAGCTGGAAAGCTCCAATGGGATGTCACTTCGGCAATATTGCAAATCTGGTCCAGACGAATGCTGATCATTTGGAAGAGCTGGAGATTGACTTACAATCTTGGTCTCGGCAGTGGGAGGATAGAGAGGCGAGAGTGATCAGACATAAAACGGACTCAGAAGAGTGGGATAAAGTACCCGCGAGTACTATGCTGTCGCGAGAGATGTTCGGTCTCGGTTCCGGCCCGTCTGGGAATACTTGTTTTCCCAATATGCGCACCTTGAAACTCACGAGAGTGCCCTTGAGAGATGAAACCACCAAAAAAACGGTCATTGCTGCATCCGCCAACCTTGCGGGACTCACCTTATTGACACTGAGAATGTGTCCATATTGGACATCTCTACTCGAGGATATGGTACTATCTACGACAACGATTCAGGTAAAGATATTGGAAATTCTTGACTTTCACTTGCAGACGCCAAATGTAACTGCTGTCAACAAGGCTGCCGCCATCTCAGAGTTCCTCGACTCGTCTGATGGCCTGGAAGAATTGTTCATTAGCCACTGCGGTCCAACACCGGTTCTTGGCTTCTGGAAACACTTGGCAAGACACGCTCCAACGCTGAAAGCGTTTGTGCATCACCAGAGGATCACAGACCAAGATGATGAGCTCTTGTTTTCTCGCAAAGGCAGGGATTTGCTGGATCCTGCTATACCTGGGATTGATCGTGACCGTATTCGACAAGATCCTACGCTAAATCCTCTCTGGAGACTAAATCTCGAGTTCATTGGATTGACGTGTGCGCCCGAGTACCTGGCAAGTCTCCTAGCCCTGATTCATACTACAGTAACTAACATCCTGGACAGCGAGATATTTTACTCCCCTTCGTTTCAAAGCATTCACTCAAGGTCCTTCATATTCGTAACACGGGATCAAGTGCAGGCACAAGCCCGTCATGTGTTTTCGACAAGGCCTTAGAATTGAGAATCATAGAAATTGAACAAAACGGTAAGTTTTTTAATGATACGGCCAGAGATACTGATCTGGATATCCAATCAAAAGAAGAGTTTCCCATTAGTCTACGAGAAATATCTACCGCTATTAGAGAAAGAAAAGAGTGGAAAACACCGCCGCTGCAGCAGTCTTTCCGAGACTTTGCAGACTGGGTCTTTGGTCCGGAAGGAATTATGTCTTTGGAATATATCGTTGCAGGTGACATTTCACATGGGAGTAGATACTCTGAAGGTAACGCACTGATATGCAGATCTGTTGGAGGGGAGAGGAGGTATCGTGTCATTAGCCAGAAGATCGGGGGAGAGGAATGGCTTGATGTGAAGAGTAGATTTGGAAGAGCTTTGGAAGCTTGCCCTGCAGAGAATATTGTGCCAGAGTATAATTAGTATGTGTATTCCTGTAAGCACGTTTTAGATTGATTAATCTTAGTAGACATACTCGGGATCCTTGCTCGTTAATGAAATTGACCCAAGTGCATGTTTGCCTCGGGCTGACTACATCGATACTCGTAGACTTTCCGGGATTATTCAATGACACAAGGCCTATGAATCGCCTACCTTGCTGCTGACGCATAGCCTTCCTGTATCATTTGCTGACCACTTCGCCATTCAGCTGGCCAGTCTTACGAGATCAAGTCCGAGCGGTTGGAAACGAGATAAGATGAATGATCAAATTCGACACTTACAGCCACCGAGAAGGAGATGGATGATATGGAAAAAGCTGACGAATGATATTCTAATTGTATTTCCGAGCGCACCGTTTCGACAGTTTGAGGATATTTATTTTTACTTGTGAAAGCTTTCAGGTACTCACAAAATATCCTAGGTAACGAAGTATAGACCGAGAATCCAAAGCTTACTTCTTCATAAAACTCGCCAACGACTTCTTGATTCCCTCGCGTCCCTTCTCGTACAACTTGGTCCTCTGCGTCTCCCATCCATCCTCCTCCAACAACGCCTCACCCGGTCCAATAGCAAACTGATCATCCCCCTTCTCAAGCCCATCATACATCTTGTCTATAAATTCCCCAAGGGGCATGCCGATCTGTCCACCGTTGACAAGATCAGGCTGGTGTTTATCATCGTGCAACTCGGTCTGCACAGCAGGGGGAAACACTTCCACCATGCGCACGTGTTCTGCTCCGCCATCTACAAGTTGCTGGCGCACGTTGAGAATAAACGTATGAAGCGCCGACTTGGAGGCATTGTAGTTGGGCGTGCGCACCATGGAGGGGATGAGGCCAAGAGTTGCGCTGACGTAGATAAGATGCCCGCTAGCCTGCTTCTTCAAGTGAGGAATAAAGGCTGCTGTAAGATAGACGGCAGATGTGTAATTGGTGGTAAGTTCGTCGCCAAGAACAGACAAGTCCATAGATTCAGGGTTGCAAAAGTTAAAGCCCCGCTGGATGCCCGAGTTTAGCACGACAGAATCAAGATCTGGATCGGATTTTATGATGGAGTCGGCGAAGTCTTTGATGGCGGACAGGTTTGTGACGTCGAACACGACAGCCTTGGCGTTTTCATGGCCATGCTTGTTAACAAAAGATTCCAAATTGGCGCGTCGTCTTCCAACGACGATGACCTTGGTGCCTGTGGCGATGAGCTTGGCGGCAAGGGCCTCCCCAATGCCTGACGAGGCACCGAGCACGAGGGTCTTTTTGTACAGGGGAGCCATGACTTGAAGATAAAGTTTAATGAGATCTGGCAGGCTGAGGCGTGTAGCAATCAACTGCCGCCGGTGTGTAGGATGCCAGGATGAGAGGGGTAAAGTGGGATGAAATCCAGGTAGTCGGTAATTTCGGACGAAATAAAGTTCAGAAGGAAGGGCCAAGATAGTAGCTCAATATCAAATCGGGTCAATCTACGCTATATCGGGGAAGTGAACAAGATTGATTAATGGAAGAAACTGATAGTCGTATCGACAGAGATGAGATGTGATTATGTACCTACTTCATGTTATCGATGATGTATGTGTCACGTGACAGATACGTAGCTCATCCCATTCGGATTGACGAAGTCAATTTATTCGACTACCGCAATATTCCGTGGAATTGATCGAGAAGAGTAAGCCGACTGATTCAATTTAGTGCATCTTGCCGTGTAAATTACTTCTATATCATCTAGACCGAATGAGAAAGGATAGAGAGGCCGTCATTGATTTACTCAAGCCTCTGGAAAATCATCAGATGCCCCCCCACTGTAGCTGGCTTACTCACCTGCTCAAATTCGACAGAATATTACAGCAAGCAACTTCGCCTTCAGCAACCTACACTAGTCTTTTAACATCCGCCTGACTACAGATAACAGAAAGGAAAAGACTTTCGCTTCATAACAGCAGAATTCTTCCAATAGTGTTTACATATCACAGGTTGGATCATGAGTTGGCAAAGGTTGAGGCTCAACTTGTAGGATATCACGGGCTGCTAGCAAAGCGGGACAATAAGAGGTAGGTTTTGCAATGAAAGATACAATTCACAGTAGGTCACAGGCGAAAGGTAGAGAGGTAAACGACTGAGCAACAGAGTGAATAATAGAAAAAGTTTCAGCTTCAAAAGATATCTGCATTTGTTTTTGGAGTGCAAATTAAAATATTAATTTCTTAACACCAAGCTGGATTTGCCCATCCGACGTGTTCTTTGTAAACCAACGCCCTGAGTTTCGTACGACATATCGCCAAGGTCCCATGGCCATACAATAGTAGAGTGGGCCTGAATTTCTCCTCGGATACCTATGCGAACCACTCCTCATGTAGCTTGCGAAGATCCTCTCTGGATTGCGTCAATCGCTGCTCGAACAATGCGCCTGTCGTCAAGGAAAGAAATTGTAGACTCAATATTATCGACATCCTCCCAGATGGTGTCGAACTCTTCATCCTCCTGCTGCGTCCCTTGTATCGGAGTAACGGTAGAGTCTGCCGAGGCGATGTACCAGAAGATGATTTTGAGAATTCCGTTACGCATTCTCTGAGACACAGCGATAGGCTCAGTGACGAGACTATTTGGCTGGTCTTGGGAAGATGGTGTGGTAGCGAGGGTGTTGATTGCAGCAGGCAGTAACTGTGCCTGTACTCCGGTTTCCTCAAAAGTTTCTCGTAGAGATGTTGTCTCGAGAGACTCGTTAACATCTTTTCGTCCTTTAGGGAGGAATATTTCATTAGACTTGCGCCATCGGATGAGCAGAACCTTGGATCGCTTGACGTCCAGCGTCACGGTGCCGCAGCTAATGACGAACTGGTCGGAAAGGTGTAGGCTCTGGCCGATAGACTCCATTTTAAATGCGCTCAAGTCTGGATGAGTTAGTTGGAAGGATTGCTGAGTGGATCTTGATTGCCCGTGTTGATAGCTAGCTGCTTGTACTTGACGGTTGCGCGCGGATCCGGTGTATGAGGTTGTCGACTTTTGGGTTGGTGATGGCAGAGAAAGAACAGTCGGCAAAAGGTTAGGCCGCCGCCCAATCTGTTTTCCTACTCGCGAGTTTGCATGAGAATAAAGTTGCTCTTTGGCCCTGACCTTCTCCGACTTTAAGCTACAGACCGAGGTAAAGTCAGTAATAGACTTTAGAAATAATGAAAAATCACCAACAAAAAAATGCTAGCGAGCAAGATATCACTGATATGTCAATAAATTGCATTTTAACTTCCCGATTGAGACGAGCAACTTATCTGACGCTATCGTATCCCGCGCTTGTAGATACCTTACACGGCTTAGCTTCTCAGCATCATGACCTTGAACAATCAATTATATAAAGACTCCATCACCCCATCGATACATCAAACAATCATTAGCATTCTCTATACAATTCAAATTCTGGTATATTATACTGAACTCATTTAACTCTCATCATGGCTCAGTCAGCTCAAACATGGGTAGTCGTTGGTGCGTCCCGAGGCATCGGCCTTGAGTTTGTCAAGCAGCTTCTAGAAGCTGGACAATCGGTAATCGCGACAGTGCGTGACCCCGATAACGCCAAGCAACTGTCGAGTGTGATTCAGGCTCAGAAGAACCCAACGAGTTGTACGGTCGAGCAGTGTGATGTTACCAGCAATGAAAGTATCGATGTGAGTTCAATGCCATTATAATGCAACGGGGAGAAGCTTACCGTTGTAGAATTTTGCCGCGAGAATGAGTGCACTTGTGAGAAATGGCACCAAACTGGATAATGTCATCATCAACGCAGGCGTGCTCAAATATCCAAACCGAGCAACAGAAATGTAAACATCATAGTCATGCATTTTGTTGTATGTGCTAACCTGCTTTAGAACGTTCCAAGACTTTGCATATCATCTCACCACAAACACCATCGGGCCCATCATCTGCGCTCAGAAACTGATCAACTTGGATCCAGACAGTCCTCCCTCAAAGGTCATCTTCATTTCATCCGACTCAGGATCAGCCGTCAACTTCCTCGGCCACGAAGATGGATATGCTGCATACGCTGCAAGCAAGAGCGCGTTAAACCAGTCGCTACGACATATGGCACTTGAATTAAAGAGGCGAGGTGGAAAATGGTCTGAGACATGTATTCTGGCTCTCCATCCAGGCGAGGTCAACACGTAAGTACATCTTTTTGAATAAAGTGGATATAGCTGACGGAAGTAGTGATATGGGCGCTATTGAAATTCCATGGGACTGTGGACCTTTGTTAGAGGCCGATGAGAGTGTAAGAGGTATGCTCAAGGTCGTCGGTGAAAAGAAGAGCGATGACAGCGGAACCTTTTGGTGCTGGGACGGTAGAGTAAGTTGTTCAAGTACCATTTTTCGCTTTAGAGCTGATGCTAATATTACACAGAACTATCCATGGTAACGGCTCTCATGGTTATATTATTTAAAGTAAATCTCATGATAGAATTTGATAGTAAAATGACATCACCAGAAAATTGATATGGCTTATAGGCCTAATTCTACGTCAGGCTTTCTAACCTCGCATGCTGACTCATCTTGCTGCCTAGACGGCTGAACTGCATGATACGGCACGGATGATATTTATTGTGCATGCTGACGCCAAACAAATGACCTGCTCTTTTATGAATTTGAAGACGCTCACTTTTGAAAGCAAAACCGAACCTGTGATTTATATCTCATCATGACGGAGGTCACAGAACCAGCAGGGAGACAGAGAATGCCAGATGCGCCCGACAGTGAAGCTTTGCGAGCGCTTCTGAGGAATGGCGTGGTTTCCATTCACCAGAATCCTGAAGCCAAGATGACCCCAAGTACCGTAAGTTGTGACGAAAGCTACAGCATTTGTGTATCCAATGCTAACGCGGATTAACCTTGTAGTACATGGACCTTTATACGTGAGTGAAGCACACTACTATCTACATTGACTCTGGCTGACTCTTAGTAGAGCTGTATCGAAATTGATCACCCGCAAGCGGTATGAAGATGGGGTACTTTACGGAAAAGAGATTTACAATGACGTATCCGAATTCCTCGTCGAGCATCTGAAATCGGTGGCGAAAAAACTTGAATCCCAAGATGACAGTGCTCTGCTGAGCGCTTACTTTCGTAAATGGGATGAATATACCTCGAGTGCAACAAAGGTCGACCGTATACTGAACCTGCTCAATCGACACTACATTATCAGGAATACGAGCGAAGGAAAGAGAGGTTTCTACCCTATTCGTCTTCTCCACTTTGTACAGTGGCGATCTCAAGTCTGGGACAAAGTCTATTCTCGCGTTATCGACTGTGCTCAGCAGTCGGTTGAGAAGAATGACGATAACGCGGGTAGGGTCAACGACATGATGGAGAGTTTTGAGAAACGTCGAGTTGAGTTGCATGCTGTTCCTGAAGATAGTGATCAGATGAGGATTCGCAAGAGCTTTGAGGCACCCTTTGTACTTGATGTCGAGGAGCTTGAGAGAGAAGTTGAGAAGGTGAGGTTGCAGCTAAGACGAGGTTGCACTTGAGAACGGGACCATGCAGGAGATGGCAAGATTGAAAGGCAGGGAATTATCAGGAAATAATATGGGAATCTAAACACTCTTTTTGTACTTGCGAATATACGTGGTAATAATTTTAATTTGAGATCTGGCACATACTGTGAATAAGATAAAGTCATTTCACTCTGAGTGTATGTGTAAAGATAGAAAGGTCAAGTTGGGGTGTGCAGATAACACATGGATTGGACTATATTGCTAGACTTCAAGTCAAAGAATCCACAGCTAGATTCATCAGTGGTCTTTCTAAAGATGAACTGCCGAGAATTACTTGTGGCCTGGGTTCGCCGATTGACCGCGTATTGTTCGGCTTGGCTCTTGGAATATGGGAGTGGCTATGTACCGGCACGCTATCTCTAATCTAAGCTGGGATGCGAGGGTTTAGAGTGGGATACAATCCACAGAGTCGGTAATTTCGGACATAATAAGATTTAGCATAAAAGCCAGTACAATGATAGTCAAGTGCCGAATCGAGGCATTCTAATGATCCATGATGGGCTCGTCATCCATGACATCCAATTGAACTTTACTCACCGCACCAAGTCACATCATAGGCATTAAACGTAATCAACTTTCCCCCAAGATATATCACTCACAGACTTCTGTCAGGTAAGGATGGAAATTATAAGATTACAGGATGACATCTGTCAAGCTGCAACCATTTCTTCTTAGTCCCTGTCTAAGCCATGCCGCTACCATAAGCACCGCCAAGAAATCCAGACTTCAGGGCCCCGTCTGAGCCACCCCAGCACTAAAAGAAACCCCTGGAAGTCTGCGCTTGGCAACGGTTTTTTGTTTAGCGCAATGCAGTAGCGCATGTTAAAGTGTAACTTGAGCGTTTAGGCCGACCAGTCAACGATTGTGATATTTCTCCTTCCCCCCCCAGTTCCAACGGTAAATGGAGAAACCCGAGTTGCGATCCGCGGGAAACCCTTGAATTTTGTATTTTGGTGATGCGGGCGTAAGAATGGATCTGGCTTGCGTCACTTTTGCTACTCTAGAGTGGCATCGAGAAGCCAACGTTTACTTGGCAATGCGAATTGCTCTGTTAATGCCTCGACAATGTAACGCTGTCAACTTGGCCTCACGTGCTCTCGGGGGTAGATTCTCCGGTAAAGACGAAACGCGTCTCTTCCAAACTCTAAGTTAAGTTTCTGTTTCGATCGAACCTTGGTACAAATCTAGTTGGCACTATACATGACACGTGCATCGAATAAACTCACCTCCAGCATCACGAGTCGGCCGCTGCGGATGCAAAACCAGGAGGAAATATCTACCCATGCTTATTCTCTGCCATTGCAGATAACCCCATAATAGATCCATAGCCCTCTGAAGCTTACATCGAACAGCCCGCTTACAGTATAGATCATTCTTACCCCCCTGTCAGATCCTGGGGTTTGCTGCTCACTGTGGCGTGACTTGTGTCTTATCTCTATTCCAGGCTTCTTTTTCTAAGCTCCGATTACATCGGCAATGACATGAGCTAAGCATGAACTGCCGCAATAAGGTTATTGCAGGAACATTACCATGGGGAGTGAGCCCCGCCCCAGTGACAGCCCCCGAGTTATGACAAGGATTTCTAATATACTCTTTGTGATGTCGGGAAGAGTAGGATGGCTGAGTTGGAAATACTTAAATATCAGACTTCCTTCCACTTGTTGGTATTAGAAGCAGTTTTGACTATCCGCCATCGTTTTTGAGTTTATATTCCCTTCAGCAACCGTTTCCCCGCCAAGTTCCAACTCTGTATCAATCTTGACACCCTGTTCGAGTCCCTCCTCATCATGTATTCTTGGATCCCTCTCTTGGCTACCTTTGCACCTCAGGCGTTGGCGTCTTGTGCTTATGGAACGCATCTTCATCGAAGAGCTGATGCAATCCAGGCCCCCAAGTTTGGTTACTCAGCTGCTAATGTAAGTCTTTTCATCCCAGATGTCAACCTGCGGGGTGAGCTGTAGTCTACAAGATTCAAGCTGACATTGTTCGATAGGGACCTGCCAATTGGTACAACCTAGACCCCAAGGCCAACGAGCTATGTGCCACTGGCACACATCAGTCTCCCATCAACCTGTCCAACGGTACCCACAAGATCCTCTCGGCATCAGACCTCCAAATTGAGATCCCCGATTTCCACGATGGCGCAGAGTTTGAGAACCTCGGAAGCACCGTCGAAGTCGTTACTGAAGGCATGGGCGGCAAGATCACTCTTGACAACACAGTCTACCACCTGAAGCAGTTCCACTTCCATCTACCAAGTGAGCATCTGGACAATGGCACTAGCATGGCCATGGAGATGCACATGGTGCACCAGAGCGAAGACGAGAAACTCGCCGTGATTGGAATCTACATCGATCTCGACGATGGATCACCTAATACCACCTACAGAGCCAAGGCTGCCGCTCGGGAGGCGACCGGTAAGGGCTGCAAGACGACCCATGCCCAGAAATCCACAGTCGCTACCACCGTCCTCAACTCGGTGGATAAGATTGCAACCCTGGGCGAGATTACCCACACCAAGCCTCTCAAGATGTCCGAGATCGTCTCTCTTCTCAACGCTGGCGAGTTCCAATCGTAAGTCGCGCATTGCGAAGCGAAAAGAATGAATCTGAGTAAGACATGCTGACATTTCCTCGTTTAGATACTCTGGTTCGCTTACTACACCGCCCTGTAGCGAGGGCGTCACTTGGCTCGTCTCCACACAAAAAGTTTCCATCCCTACTAAGACGTATCTCAAGGCCCGATCTGTCATTGGCTACAATGCTCGCTTCCCTCAGAACTCCCCTGGAGGGGAGAATATTTTGAGCATGCTTGCTGACGAGGTTGATGATGACTCAGAGTAAGATGAGTATGATTACGTGATTGGGCAATTTAGAGGAGTTTGTGGCTTTAGACGGGTGGTTGTTTGAGTGATTGCATTTTTTTTCTAGCGGATATTACTTGATTCTGTACAGTAGACCTATAAGACAGGTTGTATATACCAACATATGTTATGATCATTTCCCAAAGCTGACCCCTGCACCGTTTTTGCCAAGTGTATAAACAAATAATTCCTTGTCGTCGGCAATCAATCTCCAACGAACGGATAAAAGTCCGTCGTATATACGACAGGGCTATCATAATGCTCCGGGTTGATATCGTGTCTAGACGTCAGGGCCCCAGTACTCTGCATCTTGGCAACTCCAACGTCCGGAGAAACGTGGGGAATCGTTTGATTTCTCCATCCCTGGTCTGCTTAGCTAGCCTTGGTTGGCACTTTGCAGTGCTGATCCTCCAGCCTTTTTAGTTCCCCCCACCTGTTTATGCAAAGAGCCCGTTGAAAGTTTAACGGTGGCTACGCCATCCGCTGTCAGGATGTGATAAACGTCAAGTCTTGGCATCGGGAGATTTTGGGATACATATTTGTCGAGGGTAGGATTGATGGCTTATGCTACGAGTCAAGTAGTTATATTGGTGACGATCAACCCACCAATTAGTGGTTAAGCTTAATTATGTACAACGCGCGACTGTGGATAACTGCCCCTCGTAATTTCGGAGACTACTACGGGATGAAGTCTATTTCTTTAACCTTTTTCTTACGACGAGCTAGGCGAGGCAGAAAATTGGACTATATGGCCACATGATGGACTATCGCTCTGAAGGCGCTGGTAATTTCCAAAATGTAAAGGATCAAATGCCGGTAAGGACACGATGCTTGGTGTTTCTCAGGAAACCTAAGTATCGAAACACAATTAAGCAGCGCCCAGTGCAGGCTATGCAAACCTCTACCATAGATATCCGTGAGCCACATGACACAAGATACACAACATGCAAGATCGATTTCGCATTGATCGAGGATAATAGCTTACCTCAGTATGTATACAGGCTTTGGTCTGACCGCAAACTAGATGTAGTGGAGGACAAGTTCTGGGTTAGGGAATTTTCCCTGATATCGTGAGGAAAGACTATTTTGCTTTAACTTAAGAATACAAAGGAGTGTTTAGGAGCCTTTTCCTATTCAAGCCAGGGGACCAAGGAATTTCTTTCAAAGGAAAGTGAGCGCGGAATAAAAGGTTTCGATGTATGCCTTACAACACATTCACTAGATTGGATTCAGGCTACGGAGATCTCGGGGTATATAAAGAAATCAGAAAGAGGATCCCGTCAATATTGCAAACAGCGCCCATGGAACACATTACCTTTCTCGTTCCACTAGTGCACGTCTCAATGCGTCCCAGACCAACTTAGCACCGTCACGTTAAACATGTTCCCTGACGCGACTTTGTAAGGTAAAGGCTTATCTAAGAAAATCCGACGTGCATGGCTCAAACCTTTGGGATGCCTGGGCACGCGATAATGTCCTTTTCTCAATAGTAGCACCCCTTTCAACCAATATGATCACGATATCACGATGTCGGCACTGAATCGCAAAATCCAAAGCGTCCGGCCTTTCAAGATCTTCTCTGACGTCCAGCTCAATACCCTTTGCGGCTAGAAGCAGGTTAACAAGATTCAAATTTCCGTGCATTACTGCAAACATAAGCGGATTTCGGTTGCAGATGTCTTTTGCACTAACATTGGCATGGTGTTGGATTAGGAGTTTGACAATCTCTCTTTAACCTTGACGGCATACATGGTGAAGGGGTGTCCAAGACGACTAATACTTGGGATTGACATCAGTGCCTTGAAGGAGAAGTTGATGGGCAACTTCAACCTTTTCATTCTCGGCCACCCAGTCCAGGACTGTTCCTAAGTAATCTGCCCAAGTCAGCTCATCAAGATCTACCTTGTTCGTAGCTAGCTCGGAAATGAATGGTAACTAGTCAGCAACAGCGGCTAAGCGCAGCGCTGTCCTGCCTTCCTTATCACTTACGCCTATGCTAAGACTTAGGTACTAGACAATGTTGCATATCTCACGCAGAGCTGCCAAATGGATCGAAGGTCTGCCGAGGTTATTCGTGGCGCAGAGGAACCAGACGAAGCTGGGCCGGAGTGACTCCAGGGTTAGGTACAGCGGCCTATTGGGCGCTCATGTCAGCTGATGACAGTCTACGCACTGGCTAAGTGCCTACAATTAGAGGTGGAGGAGAAGAAACTGGCCTGGCAGATTCTCCCCTCCCTTTATTGCTATGGTGTATGTCAGCCCCATGAGTTAGCCACTGTGCTAAGGCCTGGAAGGGAAGACATCAGGACTTAGATCAGATGACACCCCTGAATGGTTTCAAATAGTTCCAAAACTATTGGAATCGCCAAGACCCTCCTTTTTCAGCTATTCTTGGCACCTGGCTAGATCTCGGTCGATGATCTGATCCTGATTGTCCTTCTGCCGTTATGTTTCAGCTTGGAATCTTGGATCTTGACGTAAGCCAATCAAAGCGTACCACGGTTTGGTGGCAGATGGTGGCGGTGGCAGTGTGAAGAATGAAATGGGACCGATAGATCAGGCGTCACTTTTTTTTTTATAACAGAGTTTGGCTCCCAAAAGTGTCTACTGTAAAATGGACGCATTATACCATTGATATTTGTTCCAGAAGCCCGACGCTCTATGGTGTCAATGGACGAAAAGGATCGTCAACATGATCTGCAACTCCACATCTCTTACTGACCTTCTTGGCCAAGCTACCGACTCTGGCTATAACTTGACGACTCTGCCAGATGATTGCCCCGAAGTATGCGAGCTGGCATGGGGCCTTGGAAATCCCGACCTTACCGGAATTGGCGTGAGTATCCAGAGCCAAATGATCTCAGCACCCGACGATACGACTGACATTTGTACAAACGAAAGGTTTTCCAAGCGTACATCTTACAGTATGTTCTTACAATATATTATGGCCTCTTCTACATTCCAATCTGTTACGCCGGCGCACTACTCACAGACGAGTCAGAAGACGCCGCAATTCATTGGTGGGATCGTCAACAACCCCGATTTCACGCCATGGTCGTCGCATGCACGGTTTTCGCCATATCAATCGCCACTGCCACGCTCGTATGGCTTCCTCAGAACGCCCTTCTCTTCGAAGTGACAATAATGTACTACCTGAACACCGTCGCGTTTCTGACGGTGCTCTGCCTGCTAGTCAATAGCGTCTCCCTGGCGTTCATCGACCCCAGGAGTCTGGACGGTTATTATTCCATCGCAGAAAAATTGCGCCAAATAAAATATCCACTGCTGGTCGCCTCGGCGTTGATTCTCGAGTTCTCATTATACGTTGCAGTGGTGGTCAAGCTCAAACACGCATCCGTCAACCTAGATGGCCTCCCCGAGTTGGCCACCGGATGTCTCCCGTACCGAGACATCCTCCCGTCCTTCCCGAAAAGCGGCAACTCAACGGCTTTTTACGAGAGTATGAAGGCCTATTCGGATAAGATGGGCTACAACAGCAAAACCGGCATTGCCCTCTGGTCGACACTTGGCCTCCCGGTCAGGTTTTTTCTTGGCCTTCTAACCCTCGCCGCCGTAGTGGGGATCATTGGAGTTATCTACGCGGTAATCAAGGGAGCCCCGTTGTTCTTTGCCTGGCTATGCGCTTTGGGATTTTGGATCGGCTCAACATTTTGCTTTGCCAAATTAGACCAGAAACGGAACCTGCTAAAAAGCGTTTTGGGAGACGAGTTTGGCGACGACGAATGGGGGTTCGGGCAGGTGCTCGCAATTTTTTCATGGTTGCCCCTTTTGCTCGATACAGTTTTCAGCTTGATTCTGGTAGATATCCTCATGTTTTTACGTTCTGTATCATCTCATCGTAGGCATGAGAAGACAAGAAAGAAGAAAAGACAAGGGTCGTACTTAGAGCTAGAAGATCGGCCAACGGACACGGCAGAGCCACAAGATGGGACGCTGGAAGAAACGAGTGAGTCTTTGCGAACTGCTTCACCCATCCCTACAACATGCAACCGACATAGAAAGCGAGCAGTCTCGGTATAGGCGTTTCAGGGTCATCAACGACGGGAGGCGAGATAGACGAGGAGCGAGGTACAATTAGGACATGAAACTGGGGAGAGGGCGGAATACATATAGAGATCCATGTAGTATAAGTCACCCAGTATATCGAGAGGAGACGGGTTCAAGAGTTTATGTCGCGGCAGTCGCCGTTATTTCCAGGCGGGGGCATGCAACTTGATCCAGCTTGACCTCTCCTCGCTGCCATTCACTCCCCTGGAAAGTCACGTAAACCCTAAGCGGTGCACATCGGCCATCGTGTCTCTGCCGTTACTCCCGTCGATCTATCCCGGCCTTTACAGCGTTTGTAACTAAAGCCTACGGATAGAGTCCTACTGACTGTGTGTATGCGACCCATGCTTTGTCCTGATACACTTGTTGGTTACACAGAAGCAGGTGCAAAGACAAGAGCGGAGGCGGCTGACCATTCAACTAATGCAATCGAGACGGTATAGGCTTCGCTGTATTCAAGCTAATTAAGTGGTAGAGCTTCGCGTGGGATCGCGGATAGTGGTAATACTGAGAAATGACAACTGTGTTCATCCAGAACCTGTCTTTACTGCATAAATCACCGCTTCTGCTGAACTGACCTCTTCTATATCCTCAGACATATCATAACAAAGAGGGTAATGATGCGGTATTCTCATATCAAAGTTGTATAGTGCAAGCACGGGAAATATGGTAGTTAGCATCAATGAGATATGCGGACCATATATCCGCCACTGTGAAAATAACAGATGTTCACTTGCACTCTCCATACATTCTAGTGTACGTCTCAGACATAATCTCAGTTAACACTAACAAATTGGAGACCAAGACACTCAATAGCTGAGAAATGTTAAAATTGGCTCTAAGTCATCAAAATCTGAACCATGGTGTTGCCGTACCCCAGAGACCTTAAATCAGAAACCAGGCCTGTATCTCGTGTACATGCATTATCAACCGGTATTACTTCAGTTCCTTGTACAAACGTAAAAAGGGTTCTGGCCTCATCGCTGATGCCTCTTTCGTCTATATCGGTATGGAACTGCATGACTGGGTCTGTGGTTCTTACTAAGTGATTGTCTCGCCTGTCGAGAGAACCCGAGTCCTGCTATTTAACACCCTTTGCGGTGGACGATCCCAGCTTAGAACCAGCTCACCCCTAGCCCACGCGTTCTGCCGTCTCTCAAAGAAGCTATCCACCACGAAATCGATCGACTCCCCGTTTACCTTTTTCCAAGACACGGTCCTTGGTGGTGGTATTGGCATTGATGGCCAATCAATGAAACTTGCGCCTTTACTCTGGCACACGTGTTCTGCCCTTCGCTTCCGCCATTCCTGCAACAAATTCTGATAAGATTCAACCGGATGGTCTAGCGTTACATCCGGGTGCTTTTCCCATTGCCAGCCTAGGTTATCGAGGCTCTCATCCTCGCAAGGTACATCCCGGGCAGTATTATTTCGGGTGATGATCTCGAACACAGTAAATATGACTCCTTTGACATCATTTCGATCCTCGATGTATGCCTCGCCTTCTTCCTGTGGATGGCCGATACGAGCTGCAAAGTTAAAGTCAAAGATCATGACGGAGTCTGTTGTCTCGTTGATTACGAGGTTCTGTGGAGCAATGTCTTGGTGTGAAATGCCGTACACGAGGTTTAAATCGTCAACAACCTCTATGAGTTGACGTAGCCATTTCAACTTGAAGATTCGCGACTTGTTCTCCTCCAAATTACCCCCTGGCACATAGATACTGGTGAATCCCACCACACCATCGTTGAGTTCGTCAATGACAACTCTGTCAAAAGGGACGATATTTGGGTGCCGTGGAAGACGCATCCATAGATTCATTTCTTTCCATGAAGCTTTAGCATACTGCCAGATGAAATAGTATTTGAAGACGGCCTGCTTAATGGTTAGCCATGTTTTATATTGACAATGGTTGAATTCTGTTGGTTGACTTTTTGAGTAGAGTTGCCTATACATGGGGGATACGCAACAAGGTCAGTACCAGGATCAAGCCTGTCGAGTTCTTGAAGTTCGTCCCGTCGAATCGTCTGGATCCCGACTGGAAGAGAAGCATCTTGCAGGGACGGATAGTATATGCGATAGTTCATATCATCGTTCCTGTGACTATGTGTCGACACAATCTCGTCACTTTCTGATACGTAAATCCTATAAGTTTGGGGAGATAGGTGATGGTTGAGTCGACGATAATGCTCGATGGCAAGACTGTCATCGTCCTCCTCTCCGTCCTCTCCGTCCACCGTCACCGAAACTACCCGCCTCTGATCCCAATCGACAACATGCCAAGTGCTCGGCCCACCGCTCACACCGTCAGCGTCACTCACACAGAAATACTTGGAATCTTCGTCAATCATGGTACTGTGCTGTTTGAGGCCAAGTCACAGCTTCTGGAAAGGGTGGTGAATAATCGTGATTGTGATATGATGGTTGACTTGCACGGGTAGAAATCGTCGTAGAGCAAGGAGTGCGGGGTCACTGTTGTTTGAAGGCCGGCTGTTGTGAGATGTGTTGATGTTAGTGAAGGGAAGAGGAAAAGAAAAACAAAACTGGATGGAAGCAAGTGAACAGCGCATTTTTGTGCCCAGCTGAAACCTTATATTAGGGCAAAGCAAGCCAAGGCAAACAAAAGGTCCTGTGTAAGCCAATAGATAGTGACAATCGGTGGAAACGTTTACGGCCAACGTAATAAGTGCGATACAAATACGACCAATTAATAAAACACGTCTTGTTGCGAGCAATAATAGAATAACCCATATTGAGGTACTTGATTAGGACTAGATACAATCTCCTACATAATGCTACTAAAGATATCCATCACGTCAATACCGAACATGGGGTCATTTCCATGATCCCACAAGGTCTCAATAGGTGCGTATAGAGGGGTGACAAAAGGCACCGTGTTCGGGATAGTTGCTGAGTAACTTGGAGGCTGGGATAGTTAGACACGGCCTGATAGTGTGCATCAAGGTGACTCACGATTGTAGGTAGTGTCCTTTGTGCATCATTTTGGCTATTGGATGCAGAAATATCAGTGACGACCAGTGGTGTGATATTTTGATCGGTGGCATGAACTGAGAATTGTTGTCTGTCCAACGCATCGTGTTGGTTGACATATTCGCGGGCGATGTATGTAAACTCGCTTATGAGAGAACCGGGCAGCGGCCCCCCACTTGCGAATTCGATTCGGGCGAAATGTCCTCCCGCAATATCGAGGAGTGCGAGATTACTCCTCGTATCTGGGGATTTGGGATTGCTAATGACTTGGTCAAACAGAACAAATAACGCACTGAGTGGAATTCCAGCTACGATCCTGATCGTAGTCACACTCGTTAGTCTATATTGTACTCAAGGGCTGGGAAACGTACCATAAAGGTGTAGAAGGCTCGACGTCAATGTATGTGACCATCTCAAGAATAGATCGGGAGACATCTACAAGCTGATCTCTATACACCCCTTTTGCAGAGTCCTGATCTTGATGACTATTGATCTGTAGCCTGCTGCGTAATAAAATAAGCTTCAGGCTGTAGTAAAGATAGTTGATCCAGATCCCTATAGCACCGCTGATAGACCGGCGGGACAGATGGCGCTGGTGCGACAGCTTTGGTCTAAAGTCCTCAGGAATGGACATCATCCACTCTTCAAGATCCCACTGAAGCTGATCGATAACCAGAAGGAAGTATTGTGAACCCTTCTGGCAAACACCTGGGCAGAACAAGGTATCCATTGCTCGCGATAACAGCCGGCAATGACGCGCCATGGTAAGAATCCAGTTAAAGTTGCCAAAGCTAGACTCCGGTATATCGGGCAAAGGCAATATGATATTGGAATCAATTATTACCTAAGTATATTGTATCAGTACAGAAGGCAGAGGCTGGTACATAACAACCTACGGAGGCGCGTCCAAAGTGAAAGCTGGAGGTTTTCTCTATCGCATAAACAACCCAGAAGATCCGGCAAAAGATTGGACCTGAGAACCCTTTGGAAAGAACAGGTGTAAGGTCCTGGACCATGCGAGCCGTCTCTGTAATGATCTTCTGCTCAATGGATAGGCAAGGAATGCCAAGGGCGTACACAGATGCGGTAGTCATGGCTTGAAGAGCCACTAGTGAGTTTGGCGATTTTTGCAAGTCAGGAAGCAGGCCCAGTGCTACTGAGAATAGGTCCCATGCGTCCCCTTTTCCGGGTTCGAAGAATCCGCCGCCATCATATAAGCACCCCAGAGCAAGGACTGAGTAGTACAGCGCGGAGAAAGCTGTATCGCTAATCAGAATGTCACCGAGCTTGCCACTGGATACAGTGAAGTCGAAGGATTTGCGATCTATATGAGGGAACAGCGGGTGGACTTGTTCGAAGTATACTAAAGCTGATTGTCAGTTCTACAAAGGTGGCAAAATTCGATGAAGGATAACATACTCATTATGTACTTTGTTGCCAAGGTGTGGTCTATTGGTGGGAGGCTTCGTTCAGGAATTCGTAAGGTAGAGGTGCTACTCGTCGCTTTGACTTTACTGTTAATGATAACTGAGATCCTGCGAAGAAGATCATGGATCTTTCTATTCTTTAGTTTGGCGGATAGAATTTCCAGCCTGCTGTCGGAGAAGAAAGTCACACGGTAGGTGCCGCCTGTGAAAAGATTAGAGAAAATTGGGGGGTTGGCGAATATAATTTCCTATTGACGTACTGAGCAATCCGATGCCCTATCAAATGCTTAGCCGGGATCTTGAATGTAACAAGTATTTTCTGGACATAAGACAATTCAAAAAGATTATGGTGCTTACTTTCAGGGAAAAGCTCTGCTCAGAGTTCGGCATACTAGTCGTCGTGCGTCCGAATAGAATGTGATCAACAAGGAGATCGTTCGGCCTCTCTAGCAATGGCTTCTTGCTCCCGTGACATTGGTCGTCCTACTTAATTAAGTGTCTTGGTCTTAACATGGGTACTTGAAGTACATACGACTAAATCCTCAGACAGAATGCTCGACTTTCTGGCTTCATCGATAGTTGGCGTTGCCGCAGCTAAAAGTAAAGATTTGTTGACTGCTCAAAAGTCAGAATGGACAAACATGTTCGAATGCAAAAACAAAGTACCATTTTTTCTCAACGGTATTTTGCGAGTTCCAAATTGACAATTATCGCCTCGAAGCTAAAGAATGTCAATGCCAGCTAGTACTGCTTGGAGCTTGAGTGGTGTACATACCTCGCAGCTTTGACAGGGAGGAGGGAAGCCTGCTCCGGGTCAGCAACACATTAATAAGATAAGTATTAGGGATACAGGTAGACTACACACCGGAACAGCGGATCTTTCTGGCCTTGCAAGGATCGCAGGCCTTGGATGTTTGGGCGCCACGGAGTCGGCGTTGGACCAAGGGCTGAGAGGGCGGCATCTCTCAAACCCGATGGATGCTGGAAAGAGATAAAGAGACTGCAGTTCCGGAATGTCGAGGACGGCATTAATAAAACTTGTAGTGAGGCGGAAATGTCGGCACCGAGATGCCTCAATGGGTTTAGTGCAGGGGAAAGGCGGGCCTTTGTGGGTATGGATCGGAGTTGAAGACGGGGACAACATGTGTAATGTTGGGTCAGATTACCGAGATCAACACATCTTGAACGCCGTTCAAGAGTTCCAGAGTGCGACAAAGGGTACGTGACGGAAATGAAAGTCATCAAGGGGCCCACAATGACGAGTCTTGCATCGAAACTACAAGTTTTTAGTATCATGTTTAGCTTTGATCCTGTTTGTCATGGATGATATATAAGAACTACCTTTGCAACGACCGTCAGCTTCTTTAGACTGTGTTAGACAAACCCTTCTTCACTCTCTTCATTCTACTTATCACCTGCCACTCCCTCATCGTCTCCAACATGCATGTCGGACATACCGCCCCCACTACTCATGATAGTGAGAGTGAGACTTCGGTTGAAGATACTAATGCTGAGCCAATGACACAATTGGCTAGAAGATTCTCCCACACACGGACGTACTCGACACTATCTACCAACATCAACCCTTTCCTGGCTCAAGATTCTCGACTGGACCCAAAGTCTCCAGAGTTCACTCCTGAGTACTGGGTCAAGTCTTTACTTCATGCTTTTTCACAGGACCCCAGCAAATACCCGCGGCACACTGCCGGAGTGTCGTGGAGAAGTCTGAGCGTTCACGGATTTGGCGATCCCACAGACTATCAAAAGGATGTTGTCAATGCCATCTGGCGTGGCCCTCTCAAGGCTCTCAACTGGTTTTCCAATAGGCAACAGAAGATAAACATCATTCAAGATTTTGATGGACTGGTTCAAAGTGGAGAGCTTTTGCTTGTGCTGGGCCGTCCAGGAAGGTATGCTGTCAAAGGGCCTCTGTCTACCTCAACTTTCCATCTTCTAACGAAATGATTTAGTGGTGTTTCTACACTACTCAAGACTATCGCCGGACATACTCACGGTTTGCATCTTGACAAAGCATCCGAGTTTAATTACCAAGGTAAATAGAACCATCCTAGTGCTAGAACTTGACTAACCTTGCAGGTGTTCCTTGGAATCTGATGCACAAGAACTTCCGAGGAGAAATCGTATACCAGGCCGAAACAGATATCCACTTCCCTCATTTGACAGTCGGCGACACCTTTTTATTCGCCGCCTTGGCACGCACTCCAAAAGAGCGAGTTGCCGACATCTCGCGTAAAGTCTACGCCGAGCATCTCAGAGATGCAGTCATGGCCATGTTTGGCATCACCAACACCCTCGACACTAAAGTCGGCGATGACTTTGTCAGAGGCGTCAGTGGAGGCGAGAGGAAGCGAGTCAGCATTGCAGAAGCCACGCTCAATCAGAGTACCACGCAGTGCTGGGATAATAGCACTCGCGGCCTAGACAGTGCAACGGCTCTGGAGTTTGTCAAAACACTCAGGCTTGGTACCAAGCTTGGTGGTGCCAGTTCTATTGTTGCCATTTATCAAGCCAGTCAAGCAGCTTATGATGTGAGTGTCAGCAATGACATGATACCTTTCAGTGTCTAACAGCCCTCACTAGGAGTTCGACAAGGTTCTTGTTCTGTACGAGGGCCGACAAATCTACTTTGGTCCAACGAGTCAGGCAGCTCAGTACTTTATCGACATGGGCTTCGAGTGTCCCCCGCGTCAAACCACAGCCGATTTTCTGACATCACTGACGAACCCAGATGAGCGTATTGTGCGCCCCGGTTATGAAAGTCGAGTGCCTCGCAGTCCTGATGAGTTTGCTGATGAGTGGAGGATGAGTCAACACAGAGCCGCTCTGCTTCGAGACATTGCAGCCTTCCAACTTCAATACCCTCTCGGTGGTAAGCACGTTGAAGACTTGAAAAACATCAGAAGGACCCAGAAGGCTCGTTTTATGTATGAACGCACTAATCACTTTGAACACTCGACATTTAGCTAACTATTGCTCCAGGTCCGACAAGAGTCCTTTCACCATTTCTGTGCCCATGCAGATTCACTTGTGCATCGGTAGAGGCATCAAGAGACTTCGTGGCGACAAAACGTTCTTCGTAGTCACCGTGTTTGGAAACTTTTTTATGTCACTAGTACTTGGAAGCGTCTACTTTGGTTTGGGCACTACGGCCGAAAGCATGAACAGTCGATGTTCAGTCCTCTTCTTTGCCATTCTGTTTAATGGTCTGAGCAGTGCTCTAGAGGTACGTGGTCATAGCATGATACCTTCTGGGCTTATCTGACTAATATTTGACAGATTCTCGCACTCTACAGTCAGCGGCCTATCGTGGAGAAACATGCTCGTTACGCCTTGTATCGACCTCTTTCGGAGGCAGTATCTTCTGTCATCTGCGACCTGACATCTAAGATCATTTCGACTCTCGCTTTCAACATTCCGCTCTACTTCATGGCTAATCTCCGACGGGATGCTTCAGCTTTCTTCATCTTTCTACTTTTTGGTTTCACAACCACCTTATCCATGTCAATGATTCTGCGCACTATTGCCCTGTCATCCAAGACCGTCCATCAAGCATTGGTACCCGCTGCTATCTTCATAATCGGCCTCGTCATCTACGCCGGCTTTGTCCTGCCTATTCGAAATATGAAAGGCTGGCTCAGATGGATCAACTACATCAACCCCATTGCTTATGCCTACGAGTCCCTGGTCGCCAACGAGTTTTCTGGACGAACATTCCCATGCCAGACCATGATACCGTCGGGGCCTGGCTATGAGAATGTCGAACCGGTGCAACAATCTTGCTCTGTGGCTGGCGCTTTCCCAGGTCAAAACTACATTGATGGTGACTTCTACATCGGAACAGTCTACAAGTACTACGATGCTCACCTGTGGAGGTATGTTATGGCAAATTTTTTCCATGACCTGACTGACGTTACATTGCAGAAACTATGGCATACTTCTCGCTTTCATTGTCTTCTTTACTTGCACATACCTTATCGCAGCGGAGTTCTTTTCCGCTGATGCCTCAAAAGGAGAGATCCTCATCTTCCGCAAAGCGAAGAAATCTCACCACCCAAACGCAATCGACGAAGAAGCCGCAAAGCCTGACCAACACTCGCATAGAGCCCGAGACACTGAGTCTACTCTAGCAAGCAGCGACCAACTTTCCAACCCCTCGACATTTTGCTGGAAGAATCTCTGCTACGACATCAAGATAAAGGGAGAGACACGCCGCATTCTTTCGGGGGTAAATGGTTGGGTTCAGCCAGGCAAAATCACTGCATTAATGGTAAGAGACCTTTCAACAAGGGAAGCGTCCTCTAACTAACTCGAACAGGGAGCTACTGGCGCTGGTAAAACCACACTGCTTGACGTGCTGGCAGATCGCATTACAATGGGTGTCATCACGGGCGACGTGCTTGTTAACGGATCTGCGCGAGGGAAGTCTTTCCAGCGAACTACAGGTTACGTCCAGCAGCAAGACATCCACCTCGAAACAGCGACTGTGAGAGAGGCCCTTCGTTTTAGTGCTGCACTAAGACAACCAGCATCGGTACCGGATGAGGAAAAGTTCCAGTATGTTGAAGAAGTGATTAGCTTGCTCGAGATGGATCTCTACGCAGACGCAGTCATTGGCGTTCCAGGCAAAGGTGAGTATTTCGTTTACATTTGCGAGGTTCCTGGCTGATCAATTGGATAGGTCTCAACGTGGAGCAGCGAAAACGTCTAACGATTGGTGTCGAGCTTGCCGCCAAACCAGACGTCCTCATCTTTCTCGACGAGCCAACTTCAGGCCTCGACAGTCAAACGGCCTGGTCAATTGTGACACTTATCAAGAAGCTTGCCAACCACGGCCAGGCGATTCTCTGCACCATCCATCAGCCATCAGCCATCATCTTCCAGCAGTTTGACCGTCTTCTATTGCTGGCAAAGGGCGGCAAAACGGTATACTTTGGCGATATCGGCGACAACGCGAATACTATGATCGGGTATTTTGAGAAGTTTGGTGCTCCACCTTGCCAATCTGCAGACAACCCAGCTGAGTGGATGCTTCACGCTATTGGTGCTGCCCCTGGCGCTCATACAGACCGTGACTGGCCGGCAACTTGGATCGAGAGTCCAGAGTTTGCCTCTGTTAAACAAGAGCTGGATAATCTCTCACAACCTAAGCACGTAACGTCAAACTCTGATGTCCTTGATACAGCCTATGCTGCACCATTTTCCAAACAATTCTTGGTCTGCACGAAGCGTGTTGCTGAACAGTACTGGCGAATACCAACATACATCTACGCCAAGCTCTCTCTTTGTTTCATAACCGTAAGTTGATGGTTTTATCCATCTTCTTATGTTTTTGCTAATTCTTTGCAGAGCCTTTTCATCGGTCTCTCGTTTCAGGATTCTCCACTGTCAATGCAGGGTCTCCAGAACCAGCTGTTCTCAATCTTCATGCTACTTGTCATATTCGCTTTCCTCGTTTGCCAGACGATGCCCGGCTTTGTCGCGCAGAGGACGCTTTACGAAGGCCGAGAGAGATCATCAAAGACGTATGCATGGCACAACCTCATCTTTGCCAACACGGTGGTGGAGATGTTGTGGAATTCGATTGCATCCTTGACAATCTACCTACCGTTCTACTTTCTCGTCGGCATGTATGACAATGGACGCGTCACAGATACTCAGGATGAACGAGCCGCCTTGATGTTTTTGCTGATCTGGGCTTTCATGGCATACGAGGGTACTTTCGCTCATATGTGTGTTGCCGGCTCCCCGACTGCAGAGGTTGGCGCAACCTTTGCCCTCCTGTTGTTTATGATGACACTTGTCTTCGCTGGGTAAGTCATACCTTCATTTTCTGCTTCGACCGTTTCTAATTACAAACTCGCAGAGTTCTTGTTCCCTATTCTGGCCTCCCTGGATTTTGGACGTTCATGTATCGCATCTCCCCTATTACCTACCTCATTGGTGGTATGATCTCCGACGGCGTGGCGAAATCAGAAGTAGAATGTTCAGAGATTGAGTTTCTTCAGTTTGAGACTCCTTCCAACCTGACTTGCGGAGACTATGTCGGGGGGTTTGTGCAGATGGTTGGAGGTTCTTTGTCGAACCCACAGTCGAACGAGACCTGTCTTTACTGCCCGATCGCATCCACAGACACCTATCTCGCTACAACTAGTATTCACTATAGCGAAAGATGGAGGAATTTTGGACTTATATGGGCCTTCATTTTGTTCAATGTTGTCGCGGCTCTAGCTGCTTATTGGCTTCTCAGGGTGCCTAAGAAGGGCATGCGGCTTATGTTTTGGAAGACAGTGACTTGAGAACTCCTGGTAGACTACCTCATAAGGTTATATGGCCGTGGGGACATAAACTAAAGGCAATGACAGATTCTGTTATAATAGTATTGATCTGCCTTCCTTTCTATATATAGACTACATAGCAATTTATTGGTATTATCAAAGGTATAAACTTAGGTTGATCTTTCAAGTGTTTAAGTATATCTACATCACGGCTACAATGACGAGCATCTCCATTGATATACTTGAGGCTCAGAAATAAACATTATTCTAGTGTCACAGTTTGCGTATGTAATTAGTTGGTTTCTGAATCGTTGAGTGGTGTAAATACAAGCAGACTAAGTACCAGTTTCAAAGAGTGGTGAATTTCTCTTCTGTCTAGCTTTCTACAATTACTTCGCAAATGCAACAACAAAAGTATTCCACACTAGTCCATCAAGGCTCTTCTTAGCCTCCTTCACTGCCGGACTGTCAAGTACTTTCTGTCTGGCCTAAAACATCAAAGTCAGCGAATTGCTCTCAGTTCACCGACAGAATCAAAAGATATTTAGCACTTACCTCACCGCTCTCCCAGCCCAACGCACCAACCCATCTCCTCTCCTCTAAATTGAGACTCGTCCCTTGGATACGCTTTTCGTTCAACTTCATGCCACTCGCCTGTGCAACCGCATTTGAGAACTTTTCCCAAGCCTCTTTTGCTTCTACTGCTTTCTCATCCCCTTCGCCAATCTTCACCTGCCACGCCTCCGTCAACGCACTGCCAAACACTCCGGCCGCTTCAAAATCCGTTTCGTACAGCTGGGGAACTGGTAGTGCAACAGAGTGAGGCTTCACTAAGGTTTTGAAGTTCTGAAAATTCTCGGATTCAACAAAGCTATTGAAATGCCAGGCGTCTTCCCATTCTGTCGAATATCAGCATTAGACTATGTTCACATCTGCTTCAGCGCTAAGAGGGGGGAGAGCATGACAGCAAAACAGCTCTAGAGGTAACAACAGCACGAGACAGGAAAAAGGAAGAGATAAGGAAGAGGGTGTGACGAACCAAGCCCAACGCCAAGTCTAAAGTCCCCTGACACATCGTTGCCATTCTCAAGGATAATCTTGCCGAAATGTTTGGCCTTAGGAGGGTTGGCATGTTCATCAAGGATTTTAACGAGAAAAGGTCCGATCTCGTTGGTGAATGCCGCCTCTGTGACAGGATCTGTCTTGAGTGTTGGAATAACGAACTCGGTGATGGCCATCTTTGCTGTTCAGTGTTGGTTGGTAAAATGAAGGATAAGAAATTGTGTCTGAGATGGGAGAACTTGGGATTAAACGGTTTTATATATTTACTTCTACGAGTCTACAATTTCTCGTCATACTAATCACTAAAAGACTCGACGAGAGAAATTCACGACCCGTCCCGAAAGAAACCGAGACGTTACAAATCACATCAGCTCTTGAGCAATTCGCCAGTATCATCTGTGTAAAATGACCGAATTCTGGCTTACAAATGACGAGAAACCCGCAAAAAACCGTAGCGAGGAATGGACAAATCAGCTACTGTCTCTGACTTGGTCACTGTGATCTGATGGGCTAAGGCCGATGGGTCTGGTGCTAGTTTCCCCTGATGCTAGGTACCTATGCCGAGATACGCATTGTCAGTGGGTCACCTACAGATTACACTCTAGGGTAAGCGTAAATGACATGGTGAATTACTTACACTTTAGCATTTAAGTTCATAAATAATTTAATACGCTGGGTATTTATTTAAAAGCATCTTCTATAATCACTTATAAGAGTATTCTGAGAGTTAAAAGTTAGCAATATATATCTATATGTAACCCTTTAGGCGTAGTAATAATTCTAGAGGGGCTGTGTTGTGCTTTGGTGTTATAAAAGGGCAAAATAACACCTTGGTTATACACAACTATATTTCAAATAGATTGCAAGGCGAATTGTAACAAATTCTTTAGATTCAGACTACAACAGCTTAATTCTTCACTACGACTTATAAACTAGAATAGCACCTGCCCAAAGAGATCCCGGATTTATACGATTGGGATAAATCTCCATCATGCGGGCATACAGCTCTTCAGCCGTCTTCGTCTCCGCCCTGACCTTCTCAAAGTTCTCAAAGTATGTTTTGGTATCATCGATTGCTTCAGTACCAAATGAAGCACTGGGATCGCTATGCCCGCCCACGACATGCTTGGGCTTCAGTGCGGCAATAGTGTCCAGAGCCTTGATCCACTCCTTTCGCTTGCTCGCTTCCCCCGACTCTCCCAGATATGGGTGAGTGTTTGCATAGACAGCATCGCCAGTCACAGCTAGTTGAATAGAGGGAACCCAGAGTGTTGTTGTATCGTCGGTGTCCGTATGGCCCGTCTTGATCACAACCAGTGTTTCGCCTTCTAGTTCAAGGTGATCTTGCTCAAGAGGCTCAGCGACCCTCAGAGTTGGCGGAATCTGGCCAGGAAACAGCTTTTCCCAAAGCCCACTGAGACGCTCTGGTGCAGTCTCCTGGTTCATTCTCACCACAACCTCAGGCGTTGCGACGAGGACGGCTTGAGGAAATCGTTCCAGAATAGGCGCACTGCCAAAGAAGTGGTCGCCGTGGGCATGCGTAACGTAGATGTGGGTAACATTCTTGCCGCTCTCAATCACCCACTCCAAAAGCTCGTTGGACGCTTTGGTAGTCAACTGGGCGTCGACCAAGATAGCATCTTTGTCGCCGTAGATCAGCGTGGAGGAGGTGGGCACCCACTTGAGGTGATCATGACCAGCTGGACCAGACCGAGTGGCCGAGTCGCGTTTGCTGAAAAAGACTTTGTACTGTAAACCCATATTGAGATGACGTGATTGAATTTATGATGGAGTCTCTTTCATGTTCACTTCTGCTGGGGAGTCTGCCTCATTTTACGATTTCTCAACAAGAGGTGTTTAATGTACAAATGCCCAAGCTTTAGGGTGATTTATCAGCACTCTGGCAAGCATAGATGGAGAACAATTCTGAATATGTCATCACCGCTCTTAGCCCTGCACCTTGTGCGTTGATCTAGACAAGGGTAAGGGACGAACCCGAATTTCTCCCAAACAAAACTTTAAGTTTCAGGAGGGCGTGTGGGTGTGTGTATACCTCGGTACTCCACTTGTTTTAGGTTTCCTGGGGCCTTGAACGGTAAAATTACGTAGCACTGATGAAGGACTGAATAGTGATCAGTGATCATAGTCATGCAGAAGTAATTCTGGTTAACTTGATACTGCTTTGATTTCTAATACAGTAAGGGCTTTACCGTTTTATAAACTTAAACACTTCTGGACAAGCTCGCATCATACTGTTTCTCATAGAACGCTCAATATTCGTCTCATCTCATCAGTCTTTGTTTAACTCATCCATATCCAAGATGCCTCGATACACCAGCTCAGTTGATGGCGCGGAGCTGTTTTATCACTACTATACCCCAGAAGGTAGACCCGCTCCACTTGCAGGTGAGACATCCAACGCAGCCAAGGACCTAACTATAGTCCTTCTTCACCAATGGCCTCTCACATCACGTATGTACGATTCCATCATCCTGGGACTCTGCGAGACCCACGGGTACAATGTAATTGCACCTGATAGGCGAGGCTTTGGTAAAAGCGACTGGTCGGGACCTCAATCCACAGCTCCCATCAGTTACAAAGAGCTTGGGCAAGACGTGTCGGGTCTCCTGGAAAAGATCAAGCCAGGCCCCTTTGTCTTTGTTGCCTCAAGCATGAGCACTGGCGAAGCCCTAAAAGCCTATCTCGATAGCCCGTACGTGCAGGAGAACTGTCAGGTAAGTCATATGCTAGGACAGATTACGATGACAATAACTCAACAATGCGTTAGGGTATGCTATGGATAAGCACCAGCTTGCCGTTCCCTACAGCTTCACCCGAAAACCCCAAGGCAACGCCTCAGAGCGCGTGGGATGAAACCCTCCAGGCCATAAGACAGGATAGGCCCAACTTCGTCGGCAACGCCTTCAGGGGGCCTCTTGGAGTGGGATCATCCGGATCTGTCTCCGATAAGCAGATTGCGTTTTTCGAAAAGACTTTCTTCGAGGCTGATCCCGTCGCGATTGAACGCTGCTTGAAGGTTTGGACCCGTGAGAACTTATTCGGGGAGGTCGCGAGGTTTGGGCAAATGTTCAATAAGCCGTTCCACCTTATCCATGGTGGAAGGGACGGTGGAGTGCCCACCGGAGTAAGCGCAGGGCTCGTACAGAAGTCGATTCCTGGAGCAAAGCTGACCATATATGAGGAAGGAGGTCATGGTAAGTTTTCAATTTGTAACGTTTGATTGAGCCTGGCTAATGTATATCATCTAGTGTTGGTCCTTGCTTATGCCGACCGTCTCTTGGATGATATTGTCAAATTCGCAGAAAGTATTGCAGGACAGGATTCACAGTCAGTGATGCAATGATTACTAGTTAGTATAGATAGATAGTACATATAATAGTTTCAGTATAATGAATGATTTCGGAGTCAAAATCGCTGTTGGTATGATTGGAGCCCCATGAGTCCAGTAGTAGCCTGTCTTTTGTTGTCCAATTAAATCTCTGTCTAGAGCTTCTTGCTCTTGACTGTCTGTTGGGCTTGTAATGGTCTTTCCAGCAGGATATCATGACTATAAGAGGTCTTGGTCCTGCTTTGATAATCAGCAAATCAAATCTAGCTGCCCAGACTGGTCTAGTGTCTCTCTGTATAAGCTTAAGACTAGCCACGCACACTATCTCCCGTATCTATACGGACCCTCAATCGGTATTAGTGTCGGGTGTTTAATAATCACTCGGCATTCTTGAGAAAGGTACCCGTCTATCGATTAGTCGCCCTGATTGTGGGCTAGCTGGAGACCGGCAATACCCAGCACGCACTCTTGGCATTGATCCATCCAAAACTGTATGAGAAGAGTAATCAGAACTTGTTCCCACTATTATCATTTATAAGCAAAGTTCAGTTGGACCCGTCGATGTGAAGGTATCAACACTCCAGATGAAAACTCCTACGTCATGTTTGCGTTGTTCTATATGAGAAGCTCCCACCAATAACCTGTTAAGTTTTCAATCCAAAGGCAGTCCTCATCTCTCTAGTAAAAGTCCGAAAATTGTCTGACCCCAACGACAACCTATATTTTACCAAGAAACAAGTCCTCTTTTCGCAAGTATAAACAACAATGGTAAACATCAAGGACACAGCGATCCCCAAGGGCTCCACTGTCCTCGTCACCGGTGTCAACGGCTTCATGGCGTCTCACGTAGCCGACCAGTTTGTCAAACAGGGGTTCAAAGTCCGCGGTACAGTTCGTAACCCCGAGAAGTGTGCTTGGCTTACCGACTATTTCGACACAACCTACGGCAAAGGCCACTTGGAGTTGCATACTGTCACTGACATGACGGTTGAAAACGCCTATGACGAAGCCGTCAAGGGTGAGTGAACAAGCCTCCGACTTGTACTGTGTATCACCTATTCTAACTCTCACCAGGAGTTTCAGCCTTCATCCATGTGGCGTCCGTCGTCAGCATCGACCCAGACCCGGAAAAGGTCATACCAATCGCTGTCGACAGTGCTTTGATTGCTATCAAGGCCGCGTACAGAGAACCTAGCGTGAAGCGCTTTGTCTTGACCTCTTCTTCCGCAGCGACTCTACCAGCTGACGTACAGACCTTGATGAACATGAATGGCTCAGTTTTGACCGAAGACTCGTGGAGCCCTGACGCACAACGCTTGGCTTGGACACCCGGACCATGGGGACCTGAGCATGGCTTTCCTGTGTACTGCGCCAGTAAGGTTGAGCAAGAACAAGCTCTGCTATTGGCGGCATTGAAGTTGATTCAACTGGGTGAGATATGAAAACATCTGCACATAAATAGCCCTGATCCTCGAGGCCAGTTGGGTCCAGTCCGCGCGCAATCACATGTGCGACAGCGTCATTTTGCTCCTGGGTCGATGCGAAGCGGCGCTGGCGAAAAACGATTCCTGGGAGCCGCTCGGGGACGAGGTCGTACTGTGTCAACGTAGACGCGATCTCATCGTAGGATTAGGTCCGAATCACGGTGCTAGCAACCCAAACTTTGCCTTTACCAACTGCAGCCATGATACGACCAAAGGTACGAGAACTCACATATCCCACGCCACCTGTTCTGATGACAAGATTCACATCTTTTAGTGCCTTGTAGAGATCGGGAGAGGGATCCTGAACCTCAAGATCCTCTACCCATCCATTATCGATTAAGCCGACGTCCAGTGCATAACGAAGAGCATGGTCTGCCTTATCAAGCCCCAACACTATGGGCTTGGGAGACCTCTCTCGACTCGCGAAAAGTTACCTATCAGCCTGGACCTGCTGAGGGCTCTTCTCCGAGCTCGTATAGTGGGCAGTCCAGGTACTGAGGTCCAAATGGTGCCGTAGCAGACCTCCATTGATGCCGTACGAGCATCAAACGTCCAAGATCGCTGAAGCAGTCGTAGTCTGGTCCTGACAACAGAGCTGATGAAGTTTCTGAAACAAAGGTAGTACTTGCTGCGGGATAGTGTACTCCAGGGGAGCCAAGGCAATGAAATAAACCCTTGGATCGTGTTGGTTATATAAGTCGGTAAAGTCCGCTTTCCGTGCGGATGTAGGTTCGGCTTCATTTTTTTTTGATCTTTCATTTTCAATCGCTCTACCGAGAACATCTAAGGATGCAAAAGAAAAGTTTCGAGGATAAAGAAGAATGAACCCACTGTTAGTTTTTGTGCGAGCCTAGTCTGACACGCATCATTTCACGTGTGATTATCTGAATCCTTCGTAATGGTGCGAGACGTAGGCTAGAGGTCACGGCATAAATGGTTCGATGGTTATTCCACAAAGAGCCTTTTTCATTCACAAGATACCTAGCCTAATCATACAAACAAAAGGCCCTGTAGGCTATATTGATAAAGGCACTGACGCCGAATCACACCGCTGTGTTGCCATTAGGCTGATTGCCATCAATATGCAAGACGAACCGATCGCTGTTTTCTACCCGATAGGAGGAAGATGAGGGGCTTTGAACTCCGAATTGAAATTTTCATCTTGAAAGAGAGAACCAACCAGGTTGATGACGACAAAGACTCCCTGATACACAGAAATATGCCCATTACTATCCATCTCCCGAAGACCTTCCCCAATTCCTCGTACGTCTCTACTATAGTCTGCTGGGCTACTGTTGCAAACTACTATGAACGTTGTCGTGCGTCCGGCAGCCCCAAGCTGTTAACAGTAGTCAATACATCTTTCAAGCAGGTGACTCTGTGTTTTCCTGCAAGGTCGTTAGTAAAATAGTCAGCTAGATCCAAATGGTAAACTTACGCATCTGAAAGACGCAATGCGTTGGGGTACGCTACTACCATCCCCAATCAAGTCCCCCTTAGTGATACACTGATCGCCCTGGCCCCGGATCCCAACACCTTGGCAGTCAGTGAAGGCATAGAATTTGCAGTCAGAGCCTGTGTCATGCTTGGGTTTGGCCGCAAGAGCATTAAACGTGCCCTTGCACTCCCATAGTTTCTCGAAGCCACCTTTTCTGAAGTGATCGCATTCAATGCCATTGAAGCTAGCACCAAAGTTGTAGCAGTCGAACTTATCACCTGTGAGAATCAGGTACTCTGTTTCGCTACCGACTTGACAGTTGTTGTCTTCGTTCAAGATTTGCACTAGACAGGTTAGACAAGCCGTGGTTACTATAAGACGGGAACTACATACCATACCAAGCCGATACGTTTGAGGCAACGGCAAGGAGCGTGATCAGACTTGTTGATGGGAACTTCATTGTTGCAGAAGAGAGCTTTGTTCAGAGAAGTAAGACGGATAAGACTTGATTGTAGGTAGAGTCAGTAGAAGCATAGTAGCGCGAGTAGCACCTATTTGTATATCTTGAGATGCTCGTAATCGGAGTATCTAGGAACATCTCATGTCGTCATAAGCAGGTGGAAATGCTTTTGCCTAGAGCCGAAGGATCCTATCCATATACGCTTGAGGCAAGGCATATGGGATGATCTCCTCGTATATCGGCATTGAAGAAACAGGTTTCATTGGTGAACAAAGTCTAAACATTGATGGAGAATTATCATTACTAAAGAACAATGCGAATGACAAGAGCCATCGAGCTAAATCAAGACTATCTAGGGAGCTGTTCCAATCAGAACCAGAGGATTAGATGCCGATTGCGGAGCCGAGCTGAATCCTACTGCGGAGAGTAAATCCTTCAATGTCCAAGCTTTGGGATCGGCATGTTCTACGATAGCGCTTAGATAAACGTCTAACCCCAGTTTGAGTTCCGAGTGGGTTAAAGATAGTTACGTATGCAGGGTATGCGGATCAGCCGTGAAGTCCTCAGACTTGGTGAGCGTCCTGATATCCCAGGTTAATCCGTGGCATGAGATGTATTTCATACAGATTCTGGGTTCTTTGGGATTGCAAGGTCACCGAGTAGGTGATTGAACTATTTCGACGATATCATTCACGCAGCAATGCTCAACGCTCGCTAATTAAATATTAAGCAAGACTGTTTCGACGCATTGAAATGGACGAAATGGCTCAAGTTCTACAACGGCATACAGGAAAGGCGATTTTTAACATCTCGAAATTTGTGCAATATCACAGATACGGTAAGGGTTTTGGATGAAGACATGAAGCTTTTCAGAAAAGGGCAAGAGTCCCAAGCCCACACCTTGGTTGAACTGGGACAAGTCCTCGCTCACATGTCTCAGTATATTGGAAGCTTGATTGACCTTGACAAGGGTATTGAGGCAATGGACGAGACTGTAAGGGTCATGAGCTAGAGCCCGTTCCAACTACCATTTCCAGATTCATCCCAGAGTGTTAGTATATGTTGCGTTTCCATCGAACCAGTGACGCCCTCGATCTGAGCTCTGCAATACAGCGCAACGAGGAAGGGCCCTCGGTTTATCAGAGTTCCAATGATCTATTAAAATTCGCTGGATGCCTTGCCATGAGGTACGATAAACACGATGGATTTGGTGATCTGGATAGAGCCATTGAAGTTCTGCAACGTTGGTCAGATGACAGAGGGGGATTGGAAGCCGAGGAGCTGCGTCTCGACCCTGCATACCACATACATCACCGAGACAAGAACCGAAAGATCAGAAGCGACAGCGAGTATGTAGCTATGTGTGGGTCAAGGTGAAAAGTAGGATTTTCGTAGTGTTCTGTTGGATCCTTTTTTTTTCTTTGTTTGTCTATGCAATCAATCATGTCCTTTAACCCATCTATGCTAAGGATCAAACTTGAAAAGACTCCTGTCATCGTATTTGCACGCAGCGTAGCCTAAGAGCAAACTCCGCAATTGCTAGAGACAAAGCCCCGGACCAAACATACTTCTCAATATCTTCCTCCGGGCCTTCGAAGTACAGCTCTTATGTATTTACTAGTATCTCTTTCATTCGCTAACAGAAGCATTTCCCAAAGCTCTAGCAAATCCTTCTCCCGGGCTTTGTCTCTTGCGTGATAGCCTAGTGCAATACGGGTCTGCCGCTTCTTGGTTCCAGCGGGTGGTTTCGGAGACTTCCATACGAAATCGATCATTTATTTCTTCAATCGAAGTAGCCATATTGCTTTGGTGAAATTTGCGACGAAAGTGCGGTGTAAGAGAGGCAAGACTAACTGTTGGCAGAGTTTTGATCGGACCATTTATATCGTCTCGAAGCCTACCTAGTCCAGCATTAGATCAATGTTCGTAACCAACATATTCACGCTCACGACCGACAGATGCTGTCGCGCTATGGCCTCGCTTGGCTACCCTGTGGTGACTTGATTCACGATAGAAATGACCACCCCATACTGTTGTACTTCTGGGGGAATTATGTTATGGCAGCTCTTTTGCATGAAGATGAAATGCGCCATTGCTCGATAGAATCAGGGTATAGCATGAAGTTGATGATGAGACATTTCTGACGTCTCAAAAGTGGATAGAGCCTCATGGCATGTGACGATGTGGCTGGTAACGCGACACAAGATCGTGGCGGGTAAAAAGCATCTCGATAGAGTCTAGAAATAAAGTAAAGTCGTCAACAGGGTTGGAGTCAATGTATCAGCTACACATAGTATCTCACGATTCAAGAAATAGCATGCACAACCGTTGCCCGTGGCATGCTTTGATTCATGGTTACTAAAAAGTCAATTGACAGACGGTTGCCAAAGTGAAACATGTCAGTCATGTCGACGGCGCGTCTTGAGTCTTGGCCCATTTCTCACCAACTCAAAACACGTAAACCCCCAAGACAAGGTTAATTGGAGACACGCGTATGTTTGAGCTTGGCGCGTATCCGAGTTACACAATGCAATACCCGCAGAGGAGTTACACGGGTTTATTTATATTCCGTAAAAACGACACTTTCTTGTGTACGGCAGAGCCAAACAGAAACAGAGCACGTGGTCTCTTTCTTTGTTACCGGGACGTTCGGGCCAGATCAGTCAATTACGGGCAACGCCAAGGTAATGAATGACGGACTGCCAAGAAGCCCCTGGATCAAATAGGTATAGCAGGTCCTAGCACATCTGCCCACTGGGACTTGAACCAGGTTTTTTGCATGTATCTCGGTAGTCAAGAAATTCTATGACTCGTTTATTAGGACAATGCATTCGAGTAAAGTTCAGTTCAGTTTACGCGTTCTGTCTTACTCTGACTTGGAAGAGAGAGAGAGAGGGATTAAATAAACTCAGAGACATCCTCCACTGAATTGTTGGTTTCACTGGTCCGACTCTAGAATAAGGTAATATTTAAGCATACCAGGGGCTGGGACCAATCTTGTGTGATGAAGGCGGTGCTGGTGTGGAGAATAAGGGAGTTTTGGCGCATTAAAGTTTAGCGCGATAGGGGGGTTATAGTAGATGAGTACCTGTAATCGCCACTGTAGTCTGTAGACAGTGCAAGTACTCCCCTAACTTGCAAGGGCTTGCGTGGCCTGTGTCAGTCTTTTCCCCCAGCCTCAATCTCCAATCTCGCTTTAGCAAAGGAGATCTTGGCTTTATTTTGCTCTTTGTGATTGTGATGGACCACTCCAAGAGTCTCATCTCGGGAGGGGGGTGACATTCTATTCTCTTGCATCACTTTTCCAAGGTATCTAACAGACTGCTATCCGTACTTATCATCAACAGCTGCATCAACTAATGCACTGCAAATCAAGGTTATCTTGCAGTCAAGTCTTCAATCCTTGACACTGACACTACGGGAAAAGAAATGTCAATTACGTGGAAAGCTGCCAATACAATACGCTCCCTCCTTCTGCCAAGACTTGGCCATAGTCTTGGCCTACCAATAAAGTCATGATCCTGATCCCATGTCCATGTCTCCATGTCCCAGTTTGGCTTTTGTCTTGGCAATTTGACTCCTCCTCTCTCTTTCTAGTCTCTCCGTCTCTTCTTTGGTTACCGCGTACTTTCATAGCCGCCAAGAAAACTGCTTGATACAAGCTGCACTGCCCCGATGCCCAGACCCTTGGCTCGTAACCAAAAGATGGCCCTCTCTATTTCCCTTTCTTTCCCCCCTTGTTTTTTATTTCTCCTGCCCTTGGCTCGTGTTTTGAAAGGTGAAAAAAAGATCCCCGGCTTCCGTTCCCCCCTCCGCTTTTTGAACCCCCCGTCCCACCTTTGATCTCCCCCCATCATCCATCCTTTCTCCGATCATCCTTTGTCCTGAATGACTTTCCAGAAGGGTTTTCCTTTTCTACACCTTTTGCTTTCGCTTTTTCAGCATAGACCTTAAACACTCGCTTTACTTTACTTTTAGTTATTCTTCTTGATCCTGTTCCAGACTAGACGGGAGCTTGAGTGCTTGTTATCGCTCGCTTTACAAGCTGCTCTAAAATATTGACCGACCTCACACATTACCCGCACATCTTATACCAAATCGCATAGAGAGACCAACTCTCCATCGGCCGCCATGTTGTTTTCTTCACCAAAGGGCTTCGTCGCCCAAGCTACACTCTGGGGAGGTCTTTTGGCTCAATCAGTCGAAGCACAGTACTACAAGATCGGAACAAAGGGTACGCGATAAACGACCAACGACAGGCCGTTTAAAAGGTTTAAAGGCTAACCGTGCTGTAGAGGAGATCAAGCAATCAGCGCGCACACTCGCTTATGATCTCATGCTGCAATATGACGGAAACACAACGGGCATGATTCCCGGTATCTTACCTGGTCCTCCAACAGAATACAAGGGTGATTACTACTGGTGGGAAGGAGGAGCCATGATGGGAACATATATCGGTGCGTCTTCAATTACTCTCGAAAGTAGTTGGTAGGGGAAGACTTGAGCTAATGAGGAGCAGATTACTGGAAACTCACAGGCGACCCAAGTTACAACAAGGTGGTGATGGAGGGTATGCTTCACCAGACGGGAGAGGGCCGCGACTACATGCCCAGCAACCACAGTGCCTCGCTCGGAAACGATGACCAAGGCTTCTGGGGAATGTCAGCTATGCTCGCAGCGGAGAACAAGTTCCCCAACCCGCCCGATGACCAGCCTCAGTGGCTCGCCCTGGCGCAGGCCGTCTGGACGACACAGGCTAACCCCGAGCGACACGACGACGAGTGTAACGGTGGAATGCGATGGCAGATTCCCTTCACCAACTCTGGATACGATTACAAGAACAGTGCGTTTTATTGAGCGTCATGATGTAGGATTGCCCGACTAACATGCTATTTGTAGCTATCGCCAACGGATGCTTCTTCAACATTGGCGCCCGTCTTGCTCGATATACCGGAAACGAAACATATGCCAAACATGCTGAGGAGACGTGGGAGTGGCTCTGGGGCGTCAACTACATCGACCATGAGAGGTGGCTGGTCTACGACGGCGGACACGTTGGAAAGAACTGCACCGACATCAACAAGGCTACTTTCTCATACAACGCTGCTATTCTCATTCAGGGCGCTGCATTCATGTACAACTTTGTGAGTTACATGCATACCTCAGTGACATACTCTGGGTGATTTACTAACACAACCACAGACAAACGGATCGACAGTCTGGGAAGACCGCATTACCAAGCTCCTCGACGCCACCCTCAAGAACTTCTTCCCCAAGGACATCATGTACGAAGTCCCCTGCGAAGGCCGCAAGGGCGCCTGCTCGACAGACATGTTGTCCTTCAAGGGCTACGTGCACCGCTGGCTCGCCGTGACAACCCAAGTCGCCCCCTTCACCGCGGAAAAGATCCTCCCCGTCCTCAAGACCTCCACCGAAGCCGCCGTAAAGCAGTGCACGGGCGGCGATTCCGGTCGCGCATGCGGATTCTACTGGAGCGACGGTGTGTACGTCGATGTAGCCGTCGACGAGACCAGTGGAGCTGGCGAGCAGATGAACGTGCTGGCAGCTGTTTCGAGTTTGTTGATTGAGGACGCCGAACCGCCCGCGACCAACGAAACGGGTGGTATTTCCAAGGGCGATCCCAACGCTGGAAGGGACTCGCACGATAACCCTGAGCCTTCGCCCATCACGACTGCTGATCGTGCGGGAGCTGGAATCCTCACGTTCCTTGTTCTTGCGGGTGGTTTGGGAACGTTTGTCTGGATGTGTGCTTTTGACTAAGCGAGTTTAGCTTGTTTGGGTTCTATATATTTGGCGTTTTATTTCACCTCGACTGGAGTCTGCGAGGTTTTATTGCATTTTTGTTTCATTTGTGCGGGAGAATGGAGTTGCGGAGACAAGGCAAATTTATTGTCAGTGGTTGATGTTCAAGGAACTTGAGTCAAATAGGACATTTCTCTAGCCTGGACGCGGGCGGCTTGGATAGCCCACAGACAGGAATCGCATTCTATACAAATTTCATAATTGAATGCTTGACCAATTTTATCACAAGTAATCCTTGCTCGTTCTTCATTGTCGCGTGTTGGGCTATGTGAGGTCGATGCAACCTGGAGTCGTCCAACGAGATGGTCATTAACTGCTGGCCTATAAGTCCATGGGGATCATCTGAGCCGTTTGGGTTCTTTTGATGCCATGCCTTTCTCGGGAATCATCACATGCTTTCCAAATATGAGCTGCGATGAAGCTGAATGAGATGTATTTTTACCGTCCACTCCGATGGTATGACATTGGTGGAGTGTTGGCATGTCTGCAGGATGAGCGACGATGAGAGGCTTGAACCACAACTAGCGGTACTGGTCTACATAAGACTGTTTTCCATTAACGAGGATCTCATTCGATTCATACATGAACTGAGAGAAGTACTTTCCTGCTTCAACTGAGAGGTGCGTTCAGGCGGTTCAATTGGTCAGATCACGTTTCTTCCATGGAGCATCTCTTATGTGAGTCTCATTTAGTTAACGCCATTACTTATATCTCTGGCAACGGCATCTCAGTTCATCTCATGGCTATAGCGCACTTACCCTTGGTCAATCCCAGCCAGTGCCCATGGGCCAATTCTTTACAACTTCTGATGGTGGCTGGATGAAAATGACGAATGCCAAGCGAGTCCGGCCGAGAGACCCAACTCTCGGCCGATCGAAGCACCAATAACCTTACACTGGCATCACTTCATCAGTAACTAACAAGGGAATAATGCTCAAGTATGTCAAATTCGTGGCCTCGAAAGGCATGAAATGTATTGAATATGTACAAAGTAGCCATTATATGCAGCTAAATACCCCAATCCTCTCAGATCCCCTCTTATATGTTTCTACCATTATTGTGTGTTCATCGCTTGATTCGTTTGTTCGTTTTCATGGAAATCGCTTATTTGGGGAGCGAAGCAGGAGCATAAGACTGATCAGGCTTGACAATCTTGGCACCAGCGAGCTGCTTGTCGGTGTAAGCAGGCCAGATGATCTGGCGCTTGGAGTTGGACACGACAGAGAGGGTGGTGAAGCCCTGGTCGGCGCCGAACTGGTCGCTCCAGCCAGAGGTGATGGTGAAGTCGCCGCAGGTGGAAGGACCAGCGGCGCGCGCCTTGGAGGCGTTGGGGCCCTTGACGTTGTAGCGGCACTCGTAGGGCTTGCCGTTGCCCGTGTCGATGCCGAACTTCCAGTTGCAGATGGAGTCGTCGGAGCGGCAGTAGCGCTTGGCGTCGCGGATGGTCCATTGGGGAGAGGATGCCATCATGTTGACAGTCTTTTCCTCAGCGGGAGCAGCTGAGACGCCGGCGGCGGCGATGAGAGTGAAGAGAGCAGCGGAGAACTTCATTTTGAAAGGTTGGTATTGTAGATGAGAGAGGTATGTGTGTAAGTGGTTTGAGTTGAGTGTGGATGAAGATGAGTGTGTGTGTGAGAGTGATGAGAATGAAAAGAGATAACTTGAGGGAGAAAAGAGGATGTTTATATAGATATCTCGACTACCAAGTGGGCAAAATTCAATCGTCCGTGAATTATGACGAAAGAGTCTAAGCTGAGTGAGAGAGAGCCATGCAACAATGCCACTATTCTGACAACAACGGCGCCCAGCCTCGGCCACTCCCTAGTCCAAGCAAGCGTGTTCCCACCGGAAAGCTACCAGTTACTACACAACAAATCCATAGCCTACCCTGCCATTCAGACCTCGTGGGTAAAAGGGAACACGAGGTGATCGACAGGCCGATGCTGGATCTCGTATTCCCCATCCACCGCATCAGGCGATCGATCAAGGTCGGAAAGCTCTACTCTTTCAATCAGGTACATGCTGCATGTCGCAGCGGGTGTGGCGTAGGTAGACAAGTAAAAATGTATGCATAAAACAATATTAATATACTTAATTTTACCACTTTGAGAGAGCACTGATGACTACCTACAGAAACGTTCTCTCTCTCTCTCTCTCGTATTACTACTTGGTCTCTCTGCTTCGGGTTATCGGTGCCGGATTTAAATTGCCAAGTCGGGCACCCCGCAATTTGACTCGGGCCATTCGGGTTTACATGCCAAGCAAAGAAACGATGTACAAGAATAGATAGACGACAATTATTCCCATAGAGAGTTAGAAGTACATACATTCATTCTTCTGTCTTGTTCTGTAAAACGTCACAACTGTGGAGATTGCAAAACTAATACTGTTAAGCTCCCCCATCTCAGACAGTTGTCATGTCTACATTCGTATTAACGCGAGGGGGCAGCTAACACATAAACATAAGCTTCCTTTTTAGAATCCTGCCTTCACCGCAAAGTCCAGAACCTGAATAGATGGATCGTTTTAACATGCACTGTTAAGAGGAAGCAGCCTTTCTGGGCTGACATCAAAGGCGACTGCCCAAGTACAGCGGGGTCTAGCGCCGCTAAGAATAGAAAATGGAACCTTTCTAGCGCATTCTGGGTATGGAGACCTTTCTTGCTCCCTGCATTAAATAATAATAAAAACAGCTCAACACTTTCTCGTATTAAAGACAAGCATCCATTTTATTCTCACCGTTTATTAAGAAGCATTTTATACGTCATATCAAGCAAAATGTTTGTTAAATCCTCATTGGCGGGGGAAAAAAAGACAAGTCGGTTCCATATGGACTCTCTCGTATGACTACCAAGTCCCAAAATGGATACACCCCTGCCAGTGTCCATCCCTTCAGCTCGTATCCTTAGACCTGCATCTGGGCTAGCTGTCCATCACGGTGATAGTCTGATATGTGCATGAGAGACAAGTCATGTCCGCTAAGGACTCTGTCATCATGAACTAAAGCACTATGTAGATGGAACGTAGCGAAGATAATGGAGCTGTTTTCTCATGGTGAGACTAGCAATCTGCCGTTCACCTTAGGGTATCTGGGCGACATGTCAAAGTGTCAATTAAACAACCAACTCGGCTCAATGGCATGCGGTATCAAAACATAATTAAAAAATGCTTCAATTAACTCAAAACCTCCTTCTACTACCTTGACGGTATAAAAAAAAGGGTATCTACACTGCTTCGCTTACCAGCAATTCCCCCGCAGCTTACCCTACCTTAGTGTTGCAACTCACGATCTTTCAGATGCAGGGATCTCTCGAGTTACTCAATCGGGCAACCTCTGCTTTCCATTTAGCGGATCAACATCAGCACTACCTCGGAAAATCTAAATGACATCAAGGTCGCGAATCATTCTTTGCAAAACTTGGAACGTGACACAGGTGAGATGCAAAGCTGAAGGGATATATGCATGCACTGTGAGATGCTTTGTCGAGCCCTCCTTAGTGGTAGCTCGACGTTGGTCACTGAGAGTCGGGGACTGCCTGGAGCAGAAGACCACAAGAGAGAAATTAATCCAGGCGATTCGTGCCTTATATGCCAATCCAAATTTTACTTGTTTTTGTATCGTAAGCACAAGAGCTCCTTTAGCTAAACTACATGCCTCATAGACTAAAGCGTAGGTAAGACATAAATTCGTCAAATCACAATACTCGCCCCATCTTTTCCTTTTTCTTGTCCAAAATGATCTAACCCTTCTGGCCACCTGTGGGGACCTTGAACAGCACAGCTCGGCCGTCGGGACCTTGGCCGAGAGCCTTGTCCACACGGTAGTAGCCCTTTCGCTCGAGCTGGAGGAAGTCGTTCTCCTTGAGCTCGGCGATGCTGGCATCGACAAGGGCGTTGGTGAGAGTGGCGCTGTTATCGTTGAGGAAGTCATCAAGGTTGTCGTCCTTCTCCAGAGTATCCTTGGTGATGAGCGAACCAAACTCCCAGAGCTCAGCCTTGACGAGGTTCTCGGGGTCGGCAGCGAGCCAGTGCACCTTCTTGCTGGTGGTCTTGAAGTCACCGGCAAGGTGAAGCTCAAGGTTGAGCTCGTTAATGGGTGAGGCAGACTTGTTGATTCCTCGGACGATGGCGTTACCCCAGCTCATCAGGGTAATCTCCTCATTGTCATCGAAAGAAGCAACATCGACCTGGTCGAGAAGGAGCTTGGGTCCAAAGGTAACCTGCTTTGTACCGACATCGGGGTTCTTGACGTGCTTGGGTCTGATCTCCTTGTAGGACTTTTCGGGGCCTCCAGTGATGGTGACAGTCACAGCATCCTTCTCCTCAATGGCCATGTATCGTGGCACGACGGGGTCAAGCATTCGCTTGTTGATGGCCCAGATGGTGGTCCAATCCATGGTGACGACGTTTCGGCTAGGACCCTGCTTCAACATGAACTCGCGAAGAGCGGGAACAGTCAGACCACGACGGATGATACCGCGGACAGTAGGCATACGGGGGTCATCCCAGCCACTGACACGTCCGGTGTCGACAACCTTGGTGAGCTTTCGCTTGGAGAGGAATGTTTGGATGAAGTTGATACGGGCGAAATCCCACAGGTGGACTTGTCGGAGGTTCAAGGCCTTGAGGAACCAGTGGTATTGCTCGTTTCGGTCGGCATACTCGGTCGTTCGGAGGGCGTGGGTGACTCCCTCGAGAGAGTCGAGGATAGGGACAACGAGATCGTATGTGGGCTGAGATTGTTAATAGTCATACATAGTCTTGAACAAATGATACTTACGTAGATGTTCCAAGTCCAGCCTGTTCGGTGGTGGGGGGCGGGCTCCTCTCCCTTCCAGTTGGGGAATCGGAAAATGACGGGGTCTCGCATGGAACCGTTGTTAGAGTCGAAAGCAATGCGCGCGCGAATGCAGTGCTTTCGTCCCAGGTCGGTACCAGCCTTCATCTCCCTGAACATGGCCAAACTCTCCTCAGCAGGGCGGTCACGTCGCTTGCTGGGAAGACGGTTCTTTCGGTCAGCGCTCTGGACCTCGGGATCGGTATCATCGGCGTAGGCGTTGCCGTCTTGGATCATCTTCTCGGTCAGGTCGTAAATCTCCTGGAAGTAGTCACTGGAGTGGGTGACCTTGTGGTACTTGATATCCATCAGCTCGAGATCGTGGAGGATAGCATCCTCAAACTCCTGCTTCTCCTTGGCGGGGTTTGTGTCATCGAATCGAACGATAAGCTTTCCGTTTCCGTCGGGGGAGGTCTTTGCGAAGTAATCATTGAGAAGAGCGGCCTTGGCGTGACCAATGTGAAGGTAACCGCTGAAGACATAAGCTTAGGACAGGACACTTGGAAGACGTTTGGATTACCTGGGCTCGGGAGGGAATCGAGTGACAACACCATTCTCGGTGTTGGAGAGGCCAATGTTGTAATTGGCACCTCCAGAGCGCTTCTCTTTTCCGGCGTTGAGCTTCTCGTTGAACTCGGGGTGTGCCTCCTCGATCAGCTTGAACCACCGAGTGACATTGGTGTAGGCACCCTTTCGGACAAGGCCAATGGCGACCTTGTTGGTGCGGAGGGCAGTCCAGATCTTGCCATCTTCCTCGCCCAGAGTGTAGCCGCTGAGGTAGGTTCGGAGGGTAAGGTGCTTGTCGAGCTCGGCGACGAGGGGTCCAAGGCTCTTAAAGTCGGCAGCGCCGATCTTCTCGGCGTCGAAAGTCATTATGGCGGTTGAAAAGGCACCAGAAACGAGTTCAAACAAGATCTCGTCGTAACAAGGTTTAGAAGCTTCAACCGATGGAGGGGTCAAATTCTTTGGCGGGGTGATTCTGAGCCCACCGATGACTCAAGAGACACGTGACTATGTGATAAGATAAGAATGATAAGATTGTGGTCACGCAGGGTAGAAATGCGTATAGGTGTTTTACAAGAAAGCAAAGAGGCACATGAGGAAAACAACCCGCCCTTCATTAGTTTATCTATTGATCTTATAGTTACTGGAACAGAGTTATTGTCAGTAGATGCAACTGCAAAGTCACCTCATGATGGTCTTATTTGATGCGAAACCGGACTAACTCTCGGCGTTGACTCTTGAGAGGGTGGTACATCATGTTACAGTAAGTAAGATGGCTTGATGAATTGAAAATGATTACACCGAGAAGACTTCGGGCTGCGACTTTAAAAACGGCGACATAAGATCTTCAATAGAGAACGACGAAACGTTGTATAGACGATACATATCATCATTCCAAAAACAGAAAAAAAGTCCAAGATAATCTTGAAAGCTACCCTATACTTAGCCCCCATCCCAGGTTCTCAGCCAAGACTGTCAGCTTCCCTTCCAGGACACGGACTTCTCCACTCTAGATGTCATGTCAGACAGCGCTGATACCGTAAAGACCGTGATCCCGCTAGACATTTCGCACATTTGTCGCAATCGGGGAGATAACGTTAGATCTGGTCACCTAACAGGAGCTTGGTCAAGAAAAAGAAGCCAAATTAGGACTTTGACTAATTGACAAGCCTTCCACGCCATGACGCTTGTAAAACGCTCAGAACCCGTCCTGTCGGGTCCGGTGAATGTGGAGATTCGTTGAAGACGGCGCCGGGCGGGGCCTTGACGGACCCCGATAAAAGAAGCTTTGCTTGATCATCAGCCTTAATAATGACGACCCAGCATAGTCCCTTAATCACAAGGGAGATAAGATAACTACCTCTTGTTTATGCATAAGCGTGAAAGCTAAGGCCCGCGTGGCCAATGCCATAAGTGCAAGTCAGGAGAGAACAAGTGCTTGAACGGACCAGTTGAGAAACCCGTCGAAATGTAATTGGCCAAGTTGACGTCCATCATCTAACCGTCTTTGGACATCGAGTCTCCACTGCCGTTGTTGTCTGGGGTTCTAAATTTACCGAGAACCTCTGATGCCCCCGGCTTTTTCTAACGACATGTCTTCTGAGGCTCCCTTGTTTTACACGACGTTGCTTCACACTCGTTTCAAAATCATTCACAACACCGAGGCTTTGCATTTTACCTCCTGATCTTACAAGTGTAGAGAAGTAAAGATCATTGCAAATATTCTTAATCCTGATTATATTGCAACTAGACCATTGTCTATGCAGGCTATTCATGCTCACTCTTATATAAGCTTATGCCAACCCATCATCCCAATAAGACTATCAATACAAGAAACACCAATCCAAAACGCCGAATTATAAAACCCATAATATTTTCCATCAAGCCTCGATCTTTTCCCTCTCTGGGGACGCACTCCCGTTACTACCCTCAGTACTCGTGTATGTAGGACTTGACATATCTCTGTGTTCATAGGAGCTATACATCAATGACTTTTGCACACAATTGCATCTCTTCAGAAGCTCCTCACAACGCTCAAGTCGTGCCATGAGTTCTTTTGTAGGTTTACGACGACTGCGCTTGGGAGCTGGTGTACTTGGGATGCATTGCACTCCCGCCTGTTGAAGGTTAGTTACCAAGTTTCAGTGATAGTGTCATGATAGTAGCAAGTACCTTTGTGCAGAATGAACACGGGCTCTTGCGATCGCACTTCTTCTTGCGCTGTTGACACAAGACACAAGCTAGGATTCTCGGCGGGCGTTGCTGTTCAGAAGCCATGTTTACTCTGTTCGTCTTTGGATAATAAATGATGACTGCATATACGGCTTGTTCTGGAAGCGAAAAGAAGAATTGTCGTGATAAGATAATCCAAAGTCTCGGTCTTTGAAAGGCAAGATGGGAATCCGATTAACGGGGGGATAAACCCGACTATTTGCTTGCACATTCTAACGCTGCTTTCTCTCAAACCTCCTTCGGGTGGCGGACTAGACACTCGAACCCGATCAATACCCACTCGGGGTCGGGAAGTCGATGGAATCCGTGACTTGTTGACCCGCATCCACACCCCTTTCGGTGCGACGGGGATGAGGACGTACCCGGCACTTTGGTATTAAGAAGCTGGACAGCCTGCAGTGGTAATACTTTTTTTTCATTATAGCATCTTTTTCATTCATTGCTACCTTTGATCTATTATCCCATCTTTATTACTCGAACCTTTTCTTTTGTTCTTGGTTTAATTGAATACTTATTTAATACTTCAACCTAACTTGTATGTTGTTGTTCATCCCTTATTTTGTGCACTCTCATCTCTCTAACAAAGAATACATAGAAACTTCCCAGCAAAGCAGACAGACATCTGTCTTGCAGCGCTACATAATGGCCACACCCGAGGCAAACATGAGCTCAGCACGCTCAGAGCAAAGCAGCCACGATACAATCGTCAACAACGAAACCCTTGCAACCGAAAAGCCTCTTCACCCTGCTTCCGCCCCAGGAGAACAGACAAGTTCAACCGACGACGAGGATGAAGGTCCCCAGACCGAAGAGATGGTTCGACGACACTCTATCGTTAGGGACCTCGCCCGCCAGTATACAAACGCTTCGCATCATTTCTCCGGCAGCAACGCCGACCTCTTCAACGCAGCCGACCCAAACTCCCCTCTCAACCCATCAAGCGAGAACTTCAACGCCAGAGCATGGGCCAAAGCCGTGGCCAAAACAATGGGCGAGAACGGCTCCGGTTTTCGACAGAGCGGTATCTGCTTCCAGGACATGAACGTCTTTGGATACGGTGCCGAAACAGATTATCAGAAGGACGTGGGCAACGTTTTGCTCGGACTGCCTAGCATGGCAAAGGAGATGTTCTCTCCGAACCAGGGCAAGCGCAGAATCGACATCCTCCGCGGTTTCGACGGTGTTGTCAACGCAGGAGAGATGCTCGTCGTCTTGGGTCCTCCTGGTTCCGGTTGCTCCACGTTCCTCAAGTCTGTCTCTGGCGAGACCAACGGTATCTACGTGGATGACAGCACCTATTTTAACTATAATGGAATCACAGCAGAGGAGATGCACAAGTACCACAAGGGCGAGACCATCTACACGGCCGAGGTAGACGTCCACTTCCCCATGCTCTCAGTAGGCGACACACTCACCTTTGCCGCGCGTGCACGATGCCCCCAGAACTTGCCAGCCGGTATCAACCACAACCAGTACAGCGAGCACATGCGCGACGTTGTTATGGCCATGTACGGCATCAGCCACACGGTCAACACCCAGGTCGGAGACAACTACATTCGAGGTGTATCAGGCGGCGAGAGAAAGCGAGTCACCATCGCCGAAGCAACCCTCTCTAACGCGCCCTTCCAATGCTGGGACAACTCAACCCGCGGTTTGGATTCAGCCAACGCGATTGAGTTCTGTAAGACATTGCGCTTACAATCTGAGCTCTTTGGACAGACATGCGCTGTCTCAATTTATCAAGCGCCCCAGTCTGCCTACGATCTCTTCGATAAAGCCCTCGTTATTTACGAAGGACGTCAGATCTTCTTTGGTCCTGCAGATGAAGCCAAAGCGTACTTCATCAACCTCGGCTTCGAATGTCCCGATCGTCAAACAACGCCTGACTTCCTGACTTCCATGACTGCACCTTTGGAACGAGTCGTCCGTCCTGGTTTCGAGAACAAGGTCCCACGAACACCCGATGAGTTCGCCGCTCGATGGAAGGAGAGCCAGCAGTACCAGATTGTCCGCGCCGAGATCGAAAGCTACAAGAGCCTGTACCCCATCAACGGCTCCAGCGCCGACGCATTCCGCGAGAACAAGCAGTCCGCTCAAGCAAAGGGCCAAAGACTCAAGTCTCCCTTTACCCTGTCATACATGCAACAAGTCAAGCTTTGTTTATGGCGAGGCTTTAGACGTCTGATTGGTTCTCCGGGTGTGACCATCTTCCAGCTCCTTGCGAATACAATGGTAGCGCTCATTGCCTCGTCACTGTTCTACAACATGCAACCTACGACGGGAGACTTCTTCAAGCGCGGTGCGGTACTCTTCCTGGCAGCCTTATCCAACGCTTTCGCATCTGCTCTCGAGATCTTGACGCAGTATTCTCAACGACCTATTGTGGAAAAGCACGCTCGCTATGCCTTCTATCACGCCTCTGCTGAATCGTTCGCTTCTATCCTGGTCGACATGCCTTATAAGATCACCAACAGTATTCTGTTCAATCTCACGCTCTATTTCATGACAAACTTGAACAGAGAAGCTGGTGCTTTCTTCTTCTACCTTCTCGTCTCGTTCATCATGGTCCTTGCTATGTCTGGTATCTTCAGATCCATGTAAGTTATTCACTCCTATCAGATAATGAGACACTCGCTGACAATTACAGTGCATCGCTTTCTCGTACTCTGTCGCAAGCCATGGTTCCAGCCTCGCTTCTCATCCTTGCCCTCGTCATTTTCGCAGGCTTCGTCGTTCCAGTCGATTACATGCTGGGCTGGTGCCGCTGGATCAACTACCTGGACCCCGTCGCCTACGCCTTCGAGTCCCTCATGGTGAACGAATTCTCTGGCCGCAACTTTACTTGCACCGCCTTTGTCCCCAACGCTCAGATCCCTGGCTACGAAGACGTGGGTGCTGCAAACAGGGCTTGCTCAACAGTTGGCGCCGTTCCCGGTCAGAGCTTCGTTAACGGCGACGCCTACCTCAACCTCGAGTACAAGTACTTCCACGCTCACAAGTGGCGCAACGTCGGTATCCTCATCGCCATGACCGTCTTCAACCATGTCGTCTACATCATCGCCACCGAGTACATCTCAGCCAAGAAGTCAAAGGGTGAAGTCCTCGTCTTCCGCAAGAGCCACATGCCCACCGCCTCCAAGGCCAAGTCCGACCCTGAAGCCGCGTCTTCCAGCCCCATCCCCGTAACCGAGAAGATGAACAACGAAGTCGCCAATATTCAGGGCTCTACTAGTGTCTTCCACTGGAACAACGTGTGCTACGACATCAAGATCAAGGGCGAACCACGACGTATTCTCGACAACGTTGACGGCTGGGTCAAGCCCGGAACACTCACAGCATTGATGGGTGTATCAGGTGCCGGAAAGACTACTCTTCTCGACTGTCTCGCTGATCGTATTTCTATGGGCGTCATCACAGGTGAAATGCTTGTCGACGGCAAGATTCGTGACGACTCGTTCCAGCGCAGAACAGGCTACGTGCAGCAACAGGATCTTCACTTGGAAACCAGCACCGTTCGCGAGGCTTTGACTTTCAGCGCTCTTCTTCGCCAACCTGCTTCTACACCGCGTGAAGAGAAGATCGCCTACGTTGACGAAGTCATCAAGCTGTTGGACATGCAAGAGTATGCAGATGCAGTTGTCGGTGTCCTAGGCGAGGGTCTCAACGTCGAACAGCGCAAGCGTCTAACAATCGGTGTTGAGCTCGCTGCCAAACCGCCTCTGCTCCTCTTCGTCGATGAACCTACTTCCGGTCTTGACTCGCAGACATCCTGGGCTATCCTCGATCTCCTCGAGAAGCTGTCCAAGGCAGGTCAATCTATCCTCTGCACCATCCATCAACCGTCCGCAATGCTCTTCCAACGCTTCGATCGCCTCTTGTTCCTCGCAAAGGGTGGACGCACTATTTACTTTGGCGACATCGGCGAAAACTCTGAGACCCTGACCAACTACTTTGTCAAGAACGGCTCCGATCCTTGTCCGAAGGGCGAGAACCCTGCTGAGTGGATGCTCGAGGTGATTGGCGCAGCTCCTGGTTCCCATACCGATATCGACTGGCATCAGGCATGGCGTCAAAGCTCCGAGTACCAAGATGTTCAGGCTGAACTCCAGCGTCTCAAGACTGAGGGTAATGCTCGTGGTGATGACCACAAGGGTGATCCCGAGTCTTATCGCGAGTTTGCGGCGCCATTCCCGGAACAGCTTCGCATTGCTACCACGCGTGCTTTCCAGCAGTACTGGCGCACTCCATCGTACATCTACTCCAAGGCTGCCTTGTGTATCCAGGTCGGATTGTTCATTGGTCTTGTTTTCCTCAATGCCCCGTTGAGTCTTCGAGGCTTGCAGAACCAGATGTTTGCCATTTTCCAGGTCTTGACAGTCTTTGGCCAATTGGTTCAGATGCAGGTATGTTTATACTCTCCATGTCCCATCTCACCTTAATGAACGTTTCACTAACTAAACACAACAGATGCCTCACTTTGTCACCCAGCGATCACTCTACGAAGTCCGTGAACGCCCCTCCAAGACATACAGCTGGAAGGTCTTTATGCTCTCCCAGATCATTGTCGAAATCCCCTGGAACACCCTGATGTCGGTCTTCTTGTTCGTCTGCATCTACTACCCCGTTGGTTTCTACAAGAACGCCGAGTTTGCCGGTCAGACAGCTGAACGAGGTGGTCTCATGTGGCTCCTCTTCTGGCAATTCCTCATTTTCACGTGTACCTTTGCGCACGCTGCCATCTCGATCACCGACACAGCTGAGGCAGGTGGAAACTTGGCCAACCTCATCTTCATGCTCTCCCTCTTCTTCTGCGGTGTTCTGGCAACGCCCGATAACATGCCCGGTTTCTGGATCTTTATGTATCGAGTTTCGCCCTTTACGTATCTCGTGTCGGCCATCCTGTCGACTGGTATCGGAAATGCAGAAGTTACGTGCACGGCTTCAGAGTTGACCACGTTTGATCCCCCCAACGGAACTACCTGCGGAGAGTATCTGGATTCCTACATCAAGGCAGCTGGTGGTTACTTGACTAACGGGGATGCCGCGTCCGACTGCAAATTCTGCACCATCAAGGATACCAACGTTTACCTCGACGCACTCAGCGCCAGTTACGATAACCGCTGGAGAGACTTTGGTATCGGAATGGTGTACATTGTTGTCAACATTGCGGGTGCTTTGTTCCTGTACTGGCTTGTTCGCATGCCCAAGAACAAAAACAAGAGCAAGAAGAAGACCGAGTAAACAGTTTAGAGCTCGGGCTCCTTCTGTCTATCTTCTCGTCTCTTTTCTTCACATCTTTACTTTACCTTTCTTTTTTTCTTTTTTGGACAGTGGTTTGGAGATTGTTATAGAGTGGAGGACTTGTACTTAGAATCGCAATAATAGAATACAAAATGGTGTGCTTGGACAAATTTACTGCCTTTTGATGATTTATGAGCTCTTTCTCTCCGAACCATGCTTTTTGAAGTCGATATTGATCAATTGACTGAGTCATTGCGATTGTAGATTCCCGTAGGTGCCTTTATTTCCGACATGTCCTTAGTAGCCGATATTACCGACATTGCCGTTTGAAGTTGAAGATGACGCTTGCGGTTGGTCTTGGAGGACACGCACCTTGAGTAGATTTCTAAGCAATAACGTCGTATTATTTTTGAAGGATTAATGGTCATCATTGCAGAAGAAGGCAATTGCTGGTATTGGCTGCGAAGCTGTTGTGTGCTGGTCCATGTACGATGTTTCTAGGGAATAGGTAAGTTGAACAACGTTGGCGCTGACACAACTCCGCGTTTGACGTCAACAATTCCAATTGTACAGGATTCACATAAATAAGCATTATCTGATTGTCCATTAGGTATTCCCAGAAATAATAACAATGCCAATTGATCTGCAAATCCCCATGCAACCCCCTCTATCATGCCGACCCAATGGCCGATCTAGCCGACGCCGATGCCGCACACCGGAGGTTCAACCCCGTCTTAACCCCAGACTTTGAATGTAGATCCAAACCATTAGTCTACTCTACATAAACCTGCCATGAACCTTACATTCTCAGCATTTTATGCTTTTGTAATCATGCTCGATTGTATCGTCTAACAGTCAAAATGGCTGATACCTCGGATAGCGTTTGTCCTACTCTACGCGATAAAGAAGCTCAAGATGAAAAGTCAAGAGACGACGCCGCTTCAACACAAAGCCAGACCAACGATGATGAACAAGACCAATCCGATGAAACTTTTGAAGAAGAAGCACCCCCAGATGGTGGCTTAAAAGCTTGGTTACAAGTCGTAACAGGTCATCTCGTCATGTTCAACTCGTGGGGCTACTTTATCAGCTTCGGCATCTTTCAACCGCACTACGAATCCGAATTCTCCCTTCCACCGTCGTCAGTCTCATGGATCGGGAGTCTCCAAGTCTGTCTTATCTTCTTCATCGGTACATTCTCCGGTCGGGCTTTCGACGCAGGCTATTACCGTGTCGCCTTAGTCGTGGGTCTTTTTTTGCAAATCCTCGGCATCTTCATGACCAGCATCGCATCGGCGTACTGGCAAGTTCTTCTCGCGCAGGGAATATGTCAAGGCTTGGGAAACGGCATCCTCTTTGCGCCGACGATAGCAAACATGTCTACCTACTTTACTCGCAAAAAGACAATTGCTATTTCGGCTGCGGCGTGCGGTGCTGCCACGGGAGGAATGGTGTTTCCTCTGATTGCGCAGCAGCTTCTTCCCAAGATTGGGTTTCGGTGGACGGTGCGCGTCATGGGATTGGTAGTCATCGTGGTATCTGCCATAGTTCTGATGCTTGCCAGGACCAGACTCAAGGCGAGAAAGGCTGGACCGGTTGTTGAGTGGGCGGCGTTTAAAGAGCCTTCATATGTTTTATTTGCTGTGGCCATGTTTTTTACACTGTGGCCGACTTGGATCTCATACAACTATGTAAGTACAAATTGTATGATACAGAGACAGACTAACATGCACCTCAGGCTCGCCAATATGCAACCGACAAACTCGACGGATCAGCCTCAGACTCATTCCTCATTCTCATCGCCATAAACGCCGTTGGCATTCCAGGCCGAATGATATCCGCCTTCCTAGCCGATCGATTATTCGGCGCGATAAACGTCTTTATCCCTACCATCTTCTCCGCCGCATTATGTCTATACATGTGGTCACAAGTAACCACACTCACGGGTGGTTTCGTCTGGGTGAGCATATTCGGATACTTTGGCGCCGCAATCCAGAGTCTTTTTCCGTCTTGCTGCGCGAGCTTGACGCCGGATTTATCGAAAGCCGGGACAAGAATTGGAATGATATTTACTATTATTAGTTTGGCAGCTTTGACTGGGTCGCCTTTGGCTGGTAAGTTGATGCAGGTGACGGATGGGAATTATTTGGCTGCGCAGATTTGGGGTGGGAGTAGTATGATGTTGGGAATGTGTTTATTGTATGCCGCCAAAAGGGCTGTGGCTAGACAAAAGCTCAGAGAATAGAATAAAGTAGATAGTCAATAATGATTTCATATTTTATGTCCTATTTATTTATATATGTATATAACAATTACTGGCTGTATCATGGAATATTGTGCTGCTCCACCAATTGTATCAGAGAGGACCCTGCCGTCATAACCACTAAAAAATCATCACCACCAAGACTGCCCAGACTCAACATAACCACTCTTCCACAAGCATGTCTCCCACACCATGGATATGTCGATCCTGTACAAGAGCATTATCACGTCCTCACATACGCCAATTCATCCGCTTCGCCTCCAATGGTACGTCAATTCTCTCCACCCTCCGAGACCCTCTCAAAGCTAACTAACGACTCCAGATGCATCATTCCTCCTTGCACCAGCCCTCCTCCAACGCGCCCAATCCCTAACGACCGAACACGATGCCCTCCAAAAGAACCTCAACTCCTCCTTCGACTCCGACACAGCCAAGCGCGTCGGCGAACTCTCCCGCGTGGCAGAGGCCCTGAAAGCATTGGAAAAGTCACAATCGTCCGTCAAAGAGCTAACGCAGATGCTCGACGATTCAAGTCTGGACCAAGACCTCGCCGCTATTGCCAGAGACGAACTCTCCTCAGAGACGGGTCAGCTCGAATCCCTCGCTCGCAAGCTCTCCGCCAGCTTGACACCTCGTCATCCCTTTGCTGATTTCCCATGCATGCTGGAGTTTAGACCGGGACCAGGTGGTCTCGAGGGGAGATACTTTATGGATACCCTGTTCAAGATGTACAAGGGGCTTTGCATGCGCAGAGGATATAGGCATACGGTTGTCAAGTACGAATTCGCAGACGGCGCAGGTGATTCATCTTCATCCGCCGGCGAAAATCCACTCCAGGAAGCCATTCTTGAAGTTCACGACCAAGGCGCCTTTGACGTCTTCCGCGGCGAAGCAGGTATGCACCGCGTGCAACGCATTCCCAGCACCGAAACAAAAGGCCGAGTCCACACATCCGCCGTCGCCGTCTGGGTCCTCCCTTCATTCCCCGAGAACAGCGCCACAAGCATCGACTTCGAAGACCCCGAGAGCGACTTTTACGTGAATCCACAAGAGGTCAAGATCGAGACGATGAGAGCACGCGGCGCAGGAGGGCAGCACGTCAACAAGACCGAGTCAGCTATCCGCATGACACATTTACCCACCGGGACGACGGTTTCGATGCAGGATCACCGATCGCAGCAGCGCAACAGAGAAGAAGCATGGAAACTGATGCGATCTCGAATTGCAGACCAGAGAAGAGAGCAGCGTGAACAAGAAGCGTCTCAATTGAGGAACAGCGTCTTGTCAAAGACACAGATTACTCGCGGTGACAAGATCCGCACCTACAACTACAACCAGGACCGATGCACCGACCATCGTGCTGGTATTGACGTGCACGGTTTGCCGAATGTGCTCGAGGGTGGTGAGAAGCTGGATAAAATCATGGACGGCGTAAAGGATTGGTTGGTCAGCAAGGACATTGAAGTCCTCGTTGCGGAAGAAGAGATTAAAGAAAAGGACAAGACAAAAGGAAAGAAATAGAGCGCCATACATTTGTAGCATAACTTGTATATTATGATGTACAGAACCCGCTGTAAGATAGATTTGCCAAAGGATATCATGCTAAATAAGATGATGGCATGGGTACAAAAATACGATTTCCTCCTCATCATTAAGTGCGTCATTCTCATACCAAAGTTTCCCACTGATGCGTACCAGTATGTCGAGGCCAAACGGCGAAATTGTCGTCAAAGTCTTGCGCTTCGCTTTGAACTCCATGAAACATAGCAGTCATAAGTTCCTCATGAATCCATCACATTAAACCTCCCAGAACCACCTTTCCGATAGTAGCCACCTCGGTCTTGACGTGGCTCCGGCTTTGCTCTTCGAAATCCCGGACTAGGCCCTGGACTATAATCTTGCGTACTCGAGAATCCGCTTTTGTGAATAGCTCGGCGACAGGCGCCGAGCAATCTTTCGGTGAAGGTACCAGGGCAAGGAATCTCGTGTAGCAATCAATCAAAACGTCGCAGAGTGTCGCAAATGTCTCAAAATAATCAGGATCAAACGGCAGAGACGGCGTCAATAGATAAGTGTACTCCTCGCCGGGAAGAAGATCCGTTTCGGAAGCCGCAAAGTTCATTACAGATGGCGCAGGACCACCGGCAGATGGCATGGGAGCCATCTCATCGACCATGGGGTGCATGTCGGCTGCAGACGTCGAGCGGCGCGATTTGCCGCCTGGACGACGGAACATGCTGGGTAGACGGGCGCGGGTGAGAGATGCAGCGGTGGACGATTCGCCGTGGAGCTGCTGGAAGGAATCGAACTCGGAGAGAAGGGAGTTTAAACTTCGAAGGAATTCGATCGATGTGGAGGAGTAAAGGTCGACTATTGTCGGGAGGGATAGACCAAGCAGAAGGTGGTTCGTTGCTTTGCGGCCGAGCTTTCGAGCGTCGAGGGAGGGCATACGGCCGAGGTCGGTCTTGTCGAAGAGATATGTCTTGAACCAGTATATACGGCCTTCGTGACTATTTTGTGCTATTAGCTTCTATACAACACCTTGATGTCCCACAATTGCACGTACGCTTTCCGTAGATACTCGAGTGTTGCTATGCGCTTGTTGGCAAGCTCTGTGATGTGGTGGTGCATAATACTCGCTTCATTCTGCTGCCACATTCCCGACGTTCCCACGGCGCCATTTGGCATAAACCCCAGAGGGGTACTCGGTACTCCCCCTCCATAAAGGGTCGTGGACCCCGTCGCGCTTCGACTCAACATGTGGTTCTGTGTATCTATGGGCGTGGCAGTTGAAGCTTCACTATCTGACGGTCGCGGCGCAACCTTTGCAGCAGCAGAGAGCGCGTATTCAGGCAAAGCCGGGGGCGCGGCAGCATCCGTCACGTAAGCGTTGGTTCCTAGGGAGCTCCCACGACGGCTGCCAAGGGAGGTTTTGCGGGAGAATGAAGCCTTGCGGTCTTTGGGAAGGAGGCTTGTGTTGAGAGGATCGAGCGAGCCTTCGCGGGTGGTGGGACGAGAAGCAGCAGCGTTGCTGGAGGAGGAGAAGATGGAAGTTGAGAAGATTGGCGCGCCGTTTGAGTTTGGTTGTTTGGGCGCCATTGTGAAAAAGAGGAGATTACCAACTCGTGGTGTGATCGCGGGTTTTCAGGAGGCTGAGAGAAGGGGAGGGGTCGAGGGTCGGGGGGAGTGTGTGATCGGCAGTGGAGGAGGTCGAAGTTTGGGAGGATTGCGGCGTCGTAGAGGATTCCAACGGGTATGAGAGATGTTGGAGGACGGATTGGCTGGAGTGTGTTCGTTTTCGCAGGCGTTGTGCGCCCAGAATGTTTATCTGGCTATGTTTTGTTTTCCACTTTGCTTTTTGTTTCGGCTAATAGATCTATTAATCGTCATTAATATCGATCGTCTTTGGAAGAGAGTGGTCGTGAAAGTGAAACGAAGCGAGACGAGGCGAGGCGAAGTATCCGGGATTGGATTAGATTGAGTTGAACCCCTGGTTTCGTTTTGGAATCCATGCCATTGCTCATGGTGGATGCCGAATGGGGGTTGGTTTGGTTTGGTTACGTGAGGGTTAGGAGAATTAACAGATCCAGGGTAGGAGACCCACTATTTTCTTCAAAACACGTGGAACACGATAAAGTTAATTGAAATACTAAATCTGATACTCGTATTTATTGTTCAAAGCTTCTCGTCGAAAGATGTTTTAGTAGAGGAGTTATGAGTTAATGTTGTTTAGGGCCAAGCCTCTTCATGTTAATTGCACAGGTATCGTGAGGGGGTGTGAATTAGTTGAGGCTTTTTGTCTATCATTGTTGAGAAGTGGCATTAGGGTTTCGCTCTGAAAAGCCATCACTCAGCACTTCAAAAGCAAGATAAACGTTGTACGTGTTCCAGAAATTATTACGAACAGGCTAACATTAAGCCTCTCAGGAGTAGACGATACACATATTCAAGATATATCCTAAAAGCATGTTGAATACCGTCACACAAACAACAAACTTCCCAACAGCGGCTGGTTTGATATCAATTCATGTATATTTCTTGTTTCATTAAAAGTTACCCTTACCATCTCGTCTAATTCGTATATCATTAGCTTAATCAACCACAAAATCTCCTCCCTCTGTAAACTCGCTATGCATACTAAACTCTTCGAACTGCGCAGCCAGATCCTTGACCTGTCCGCCGCCCTGTTTCGTAGCCTCCAGATCGAAGTCCAGCACAAAACTTCCAAATGTCTCCTCCTTCTTTTCCGCCTTTACTCGCCGTCCCTCTAGAGTACGCTTGAGCCTGTTCGCCTCGGAGGCTGACATGCTGCCGTCGCGTAGAGCCATAGCCAGCAGCCCCTTTCCAACCGGTTCGAAAACGGGAAAGCACGCGCCCAGATCTTGACATGCTGCGAGACACATCAAGAAGTAAAAATGCCAGTCGGTGTTCTTGCGGATACTGTCTTGCTCGTCTTGGTCAGTGATGATGAAGTCGGGCCGCATAGTTTGGTTTTGAAGCGCTGCGTCGCGGATGATTGTGTTGCTGACGTGCACCACCGCTGAGCTGATAACACTGAGGGCGTGTGCGTGCGGGTGGTAAAGGCGGCTGATGAGAATGAGACGTTGAAGCTGGTTTATCGAGGCGCGTAGAACGGCTTTTGGAGACTCGAGAGAAGCAGGGTCAAGGTGATCATTGTTAGGATCCATGATGAATGGATGGAAGATGTTTGTTATGGCGACATGCACTAGAATGCTGTTCAAAGATTAGACATGTTACCAAAAGGGCGGAAACCAGTTCTTACTTGAACGCCAAAACATGGTCAGGCATATTACGTGGGTCGACAGAGGACATCTCTGATGGCAGAGAGTCAGTAAAGGACAGGATCTTCTGATACTTTGACTCGACAAAAGCGAGAGGAATTCTCATGGTCGCACCCTGCTGGGCAAAGTAGACGGCCACAACCTCTTGCATTATGGTCCACAGCTCACACAGCGCTTGAAACGTTTGGCCTGTATAGTCAGGTATGAAGTGTCGAGGCCAGTGAACTGCTAACCTTTCATCTAACGTGTCTTGGTCGTTTCTACCAGGAACCGGAAACATGGGTGGGAACGTGATGGGTCTCGTTGGTACCCAGAATGAGTTGAGTCTGAGTGACATTTCAGCATTTGATTTCCACAAAGCAGAGTATGGGAAGAAAGTAACTTACGTGAGGTAACTGTAGGCGCCCCAGGCCGTGTGGGCTGTTGCACGCTTAGCATCTGGCCCCATAGCCTCGAAAGACGCAGCATTTTCAGGTGTATGTCGCACGCCAAAGAGCTTCATCCGCTCCGCCATGACGCGCCCATCGTCTAGAAGATCCTGACTATCAATGTCTGATCTCTGTAAATGGCAACTGACGCTCAGCATGAGAATGGCGGCTACATTAACAAGCGAGTCGGTCGATCTCTCAGCGCGCCACAAAACACCAGCGTCTCTTACAAAATCCTGACTCAACGCGCCAACTGATTCATCAACGACCGAGTAGCCTTGCTGTAGGTGGATCAAATATCGGTTAGCGGTTGACGGACAGTGTGTGGCGAGAGTGGGTGGCAACTTACACAGGCGTGAGCTAGCAGGGCGTTGACTAGAAATGATGAACAGTACTCATGGCGATGCTCGACGAGGTCGTGTATAAAAAGGTTGGGGTCGAAGAAGCCAAAGATGGTATGGTTACTTTGGAGGTAATGCGAAATAGCACTGGCAGCAACTTGATCTTGGATGGGCACGCCAGTCCAATATCCGATACGCAGTCTGTGCAATCTTTCATCACATAATGTGTCTCGATAGGGACCAGCAGTCTCTTCCTCTTGTTTAATAAACGACTGGGTGCTGGGTGTAGCATGACTGTTACTAGACGACGTCGAGGGGGATGTGGTGGTGTCAGACGGCGATGAGCCTTCAAGCAAATGAACCTGACCCTGAATATGGGGCAATCTCTGAACAGGCCTCAACCGAGGATCGGCGCTTAAAGAGGCGAGGTCCAAAGGAAACAAGGTGGGATATGCCATGCGGTGCCGCACTGTCAGCTCAAACTCGAGACCTGATGATGTGGGCGGCGATATGGCCTGGGCAGTCCGTATACTGGAGGGCTGATGCCTCCCGTGCATACTGCCCTGCAGAGAAGACAATACATCAGCCAAGCTGCTCGCGCCTCTCAGTTGGCGATGAGCAGCAAGGGCTTGGTCTTCGGGCAGGGAGAGCAACAGCTCGAGAACATCACGGTGCTCCTTGAGTTCCCTTTCTACATTTGACACATGGTCGACGCTGTAGACGCAGGTAGTACCCCATCTCTCACACTTTGAACAGCTGGGTCTTTTTCCGTCGCACTACAAGACAAAGGCGGTGGGGGTCAGATATGGAAGGGCAAAAGGAAGGGTACACAGGTATGTAAGAGAACAAGGGAAAATACTTACACGGGCTTTTTTGACACGACAGTTCTCACAGGCATTGGGCCTGTTGGCACGTCTCCGCTTGCCAACCCGTTTATCTGGGTCCTGACCGCCAGGGCCTCCCGAGGCGTCGGGTGCGGGAAGGATGGGCTGGTACTGAGACTGAGGACTCATGGCTGAGTGACGTTGTATCATCAGCCCGTCCAAGGGCCGACTTGAGTCCCCCCCTGGACGTGCCGTAGGTGACTTTACTGGTGGGGGTGGAAGCTTGGCTTTTAGGTAGGTTGCTCTAGGTACCGACCGATACAGGGCAGAGAGCAGGGCGTGTAGCTGGAAGCTTGACGGCAACACAAGCTTGCTTTTGCAGTATTGTTGTACTATACCAGGAGCAAGTATAGCTAGCAGCGGATGTAGTGCGCCCCGACAACCTGGGGTTCGGGTACTATGTCGCGTGTTGCAAGGGCAGCGGCCGCTAAGAGAAAAAGGGTACGTTACGATAACTCGATCGTGGAGTTGACAAGCCTCCCTGAGGATCGGATCCGGGCAGAGGAGATCAGACACGGTTGAGATTTTCCGAACAAGGCTGTGATTTGTTGGAATGATTGCTTAGTGTGCTTTCTGACAGGAACTGCGACGCTTTACTATAAAGAGTAATAACTGGGTAGGTAGGCAATTCCGGCTTTGAGTCGGGTTTAACAGACAAGAGATACATGATGCAAGATCTTCAAGATGTGTCGATCCAGGGTAGTAGAATTACCTACTTGGTGACCTATCTATACATTTAATGGCTCTTTGGTGTATTATTTACTGCACGTTAATCATTCTAACGTCACTGTGTGGTAATACCAAATCAAAGCTCTAGATCGATGCGCGCTAAAAGACCCCTGTATTTTTAAACTTGCACTCAACAATTGGTTAAGAGCATGGAACTAGGTAGAAACAGTACATACATTAAGCTATAGTATGTCACTTATAGATGGATCATAGTCTGGAAACCAAGACATTGGGTGGATGTTAAGGCTGTGCAATGACCACGAGGAATTGGTCAGGGATATGTGACTACCTAGCTAGCTTTAAAACATCATAACAAACCGCCGTAGTCTCGATCTTGTATACACATGCGTTACTGAAAAGTCGAGCGGTGAGCTGTTGAGGGTGTATGATATCCTTGAGCTATTCAGCTGCTTAATCATAAACAGGATAATAAAAATATCGATCCGCCTTGCTCTTCATCATCTCAGATTGTCTAGAAGTAGTTTAACAACACCCACCAGAACCACAACCATGCTCATGTCCATGCCCATTCTCAGCAGCCTTCTTCGCATCCCTCTCCTCTAGCCCCTCAGCCTCTTTACTCACACAACTAACATGAAAAGCGCTCAACTTCAACAATCCCTCCATCTCCCTCAGCAAGCCAATATTCTGTTTGAAATCATCCGTCTCACGAAACTTCTGATGAGCCTCGAGACTCGGCCATCCGATAAACGCAACCAGCATGACACCCGAATTGCCCTCATCACCACGGATAGGCACGTCATTCTCCACGCTCCAGCCGTAGCTGATGCCGCGCCAATCCGGTGACGCCTTGAGACCTTGCGCGGCGAACTGTTCCAAGCGACGAGTTGCAGCGGCGCGAGAAGAGATGGAGTAGTCTGAAGGAAAGAATGCGACGAGGACTTCTGTCGTGGGAGAACTGGCACTGTCTAGAACGTCCTCTGGAGGGAAGGGGTTAAGAGTGACATGCTTTTTCATAGACTTTTCAAAATCGGCCAGTGGTATGAGAGATTCTATGACGGGGACTTGGTCACTTGTCAAAGTCAGTACTGTGTCTTTTCTTTTTTCAATCAACTACTCACGCGCTCTTGGCGTAATTCTCATGATCCTCAAGAGTATCCCAGTCCAGGAACAACCACAGCTTGGAAGGATCTTCAACTTCGAGACTTGTATAAAGTCGTCGAGCGCCTGGTTGCCTTAGCGCTGTGTCGATGACATTTTGGTATGTCTTGGCAGCGGCGGATTCGTCAAAGACGTTTATGCCTTGCTTGAGAGTAACGTAGGCGATCTCTGTCACGTTTTGGATTTTGGAAGCCATTTTCTGTGTTTGAATTGATCAGAAAGATAATTGTGATATGAGATGAACATATGTTGAAATAGGAGGGGTAAATATGAGGTGAGATAAGGTGAGACGTTGGTGGGGTCAATCCACGTGCCCTTTTCCTTTCATCCGCATGGGATAATGGAAGGCCTTATGGAAGGCCCTATCTGACAGTCAAAGGATATTTCGTTTTTTTAGTGAGGAGAAGGAGAAAGACATTCGCTTAATATGTATTTACTTGTAAATAACCTTGGTATGACTTCTACAACCATGCCGTATAAGCTTGTATCCAAACGAAATACTGATAAGAATATACTGATTTTCAGTCCAGTAGTTCTCATTATTTGAATAATTTACTTCAAGATACTTCATATAGGTAAGCAAATCTTCCAAGTAGAGACAAGATAGAGAAAAACGCTAACCTGGCAGTAGCTAAATCTATACCGAACATCCATCTATAAACGCTATGAATCTTATCGCTTAAGTCCATGCCTCTGAAACCAATTCTGATGATGCTCCTCCTCCCACTTCTTCTCCGCTCTTCTCAACGTCGCCGAAACATCCCAATAATCCCTCTTCTGCGCAACATCCCTCGCCGTTCTTCCCTTTGCATCCTTGGCCGTCGGATCTGCTTTATAGTCTCTCAACAACCTCACAACCTCTCTCTTCTCCTCGTCTCCATCTGCGGCTGAACTCGCAGCGTAATGCAAAGGTGTTCGTCCATCGGCAGTCTTGGCATTCGGATCAGCATGCGCGTCATCTAGTAGGAACTCTACAATGGCAGAAGAGCCGTAGCGAGATGCGAGGTGGAGAGGTGTACGGCCATCTTTGGTGCGGGCAGAGGCGGAAGCGCCGCTGTCGCGAAGGAGCATTGCTATGGCGAGGTGATCGCGTTCGGCGGCGAGATGAAGGGGTGTAAGGCCATATGTGTCGCGAATTGAAGGTGAAGTATGGCGGAGAGCTTCGCTGCAAGCTTGGATGTCGCCGTTCCAGGCAGCGTCAAGAAGCGTGTCTTCGGGAGTCTTGACTGGTGGGGAATATTTGGATGGTTGAGCTGCTACTGTTGGTGTTGGTTGAGCTGGTTTTGTACCAGTGGGCTCTTCCTTCTTGGGTGAATCTTGGTCTTTCGAGATTTCTGGATCTTTGGCTGCTGCTGGTAACACGTCTTCTGGTCCGTTATTCGGTTTGAGAGGATCCTCGTCAGCTTTGAGCTTGATGTCTATGGTTTCTGTATCAGCGGTATCTTCAGCATTGGCATTTTCACCATCGACGGCCTTTTCTCCCTCCTGATTAGGTACTTTCGTCTGCTCTTTGACTTCTGTTTCTGGTACAGCACCGCTCTTCGCTCCATCAGTAGGTTCAGTATGTGTCGACTCCTCATCATCAACATCTATTGACCTTCGATATCGTCCTACTGGGGGAGGCTCTAAGATCGGTGAAGTGACCCTTGATCTCGATCCGCGACTTGTAGCGCTTGGGCGTCTTGCATCTGGCGAATTAGAAGTTTGTCCAGGATCTGGTGGCGGTACAGGGTTCTCAAAACCTGGTGGCGGAGGTTTCATAAGAGCACGTCTGAGAGATTAGTAAGTGATTATACTTGCGGGAGTGGCCAGACTCACGAGTAAATGTTGACCATGATCTTACTCAAAGCCGCCAGTTCCTTCTCAAGATCGGCATCAGCAAGCTTAATCTTTTCCTCCCATTCATTCTTATACTTGTACGAGTTATAAAACTCCTCTAGACTTGCAAACTTGGTACCCTCGAGGCCATCGCTGCTGATCTCCTGGAGCAGCTTTGTCATCTTGTCCAACGCAGCTGTGGCATTCCTGATAGCATCATCGATCTGTCTTCTCATAGGACGAGCATCATCTCCATCGATGATATCCGGTCTTGCTTCCAGGGTGTTTTGAATTTGAGTAATGGTGTCCCTAGCTGTTGTTGCTTTTGCTGATAGCTCGTGGATTTCCTCAGGTGTCTTGCGGAGGTTCATGAACCAGTCTGCCCAATCTTTGGCCGTGTCGGCGTGTTCGCCGAGAGCTTCTATACTAGCATAGGTGGCAAATGCTTGAGGAAGGTGCTTCATGAAGTCGAACCCCTTCTTTTGCGCCTCGGGTTTGGTCGCTTGTTCGGGCTCGCTCTGTTTCGTAGGCTTGGTAGGTTGTGTTCTAGGAGAACGGCGCTGGGAACCATTATTATGGCTTGGTCGTCTCTCTGGATTTGGAGGGCGATGAGTCTCTTGGTTACTCAGCGGTGAGTTGGTTCTTGATCGAGGCCTTCCTCGAAGTATCTCTGCAGCTAGATGAGGTGCTGGTCTGTACCCCGAAGGCGGGGACCGTTTGCCCGCTCCAGGAGGACGCTTTGGTGAAGGCGGTGCCTCATAAGAGTGTAATCGTCTAGGGTCCGGACGAGAGCTATCAGTCGGGTAAGATCTCATTGCAGGTCTTGCGCTGGTTGGTTTTGGAGAGCTGGGCCATGGAGGTGTTTCTTGTCCCTGTGTTCGATAATCTTGTTTTTGACGACGATTTGGGCTTGGAGTTCGTCGACGTGAAGTAGGCCTACTCTCATCCTCTGACATCCAGTCTGAGTCTCTTGTCACGCGACGTTTGAGGACTCGTTCTGGAGGCGGAGGAGGAGGCGGAGCTCGAGAGTGAGGAGAAACAGATCCCCATCTAGAGTCCCTGCGCTTTGGTGGTGCTGGACGATCATAGTATGAGTGTCTTGGACTTCCTGATGCGGATACAGGAGGATATCGTGGTCGCCGACTTTCAGTCTCGTGAGATCTCGCTCTTTGACCAGAACTTGTAGAATTCAAAGGCGGCCTCAAGGGACCTGGATTAGAGGGTGGGGGTGGTCCATGGGAGCTGGTAGAAGGCCTCCTAACCGGAGCAGGTCTTGCCTTTGTCGAAGGTACTCTCTTTGGCATATTTGACCCCAGAAAAAAAAAGAAGTGCACTATAATTCAGGGTCCTTGAAAGTGAATGCCCAGGCACCAGGAACGTAGTCGTTGGTATTTAACTGATAAACCGGTTTGGAGCTAAAGACAAGTAGCGGCGGGAGGGTAGAACGGCATGACGCCATTAGAGGCTTTACAGGCATGGCACAGTCTGATGATCCACTGGAAGAAAGCCAGTAGCCAGGATAGGCTGTGTTGCCTGCCGCTGGGTTGTATCACATGATGGGCAAGACAAAATGTCTATCATCTGTAAGATTGATGCCTAATATTGGTTGATGATGTGCAGTTGGACATGTTCAGCTGCGGCATTTTGTTGTCAGCCGACAGGATCAGCGACAGTAACAACAACCCTGGCCAGACTGGTTTTTGTAAAATGGAAATATTCAGGCAGGAGGCCTTTTACAGGACCCTGGAAGCGAACTAGTTCACTCTAACTAGAGTAGAAACAAGCATTAGGGACTCGACTGGTCTTTCAACTCGGGTTCTCCCCATACTGTTTGTATCTTGCACTCGCGAAGCTCAGACTCTGGCAAAAAGGCATCCCACCAACTCACGAACAACTTAGGGACATAAAAAAAAAAAAAAAAAAAAAAAAAGGGAAATGCCATCGCTTGTTTGCAATCGTTTTTATAGGAACAGCCCGATGCGGGGGTCGAACCCGCAACCTTGAGATCGCGTACTCGTAAGAGTCTCACGCTCTACCGATTGAGCTAACCGGGCGTGGCTCTGATTGGTTGAAAGACGACAGTCTTACTTGCCAACTGGTAGCTGAACAGTAATTTTTACAACTCAGGATCTTCTATCTAGAGGTGAGATTGGGTAAAAGATGATCTTTTCCATTAATAAATATTCATATTTAGGCAAATAGTTGTTATTCTGATTTGTGAGTAATAAGTTCATCTGATCCAAATGTGAAATAACCCTGAATGTTTCACTTAGGCGTGGCTTCAACCAATATCGGTCACTTGACAATAATGCTCAGCTGTGCATAATAGTTACGCCAGGATTAAATACAGCTCAATTTAGATAAAATAGCACAATCGTCTTTCACTAAATTAGCATGGCAGCGTAGATCCAAGTGGAAGATATCCTCATAATACCTAAACCGATATACATACCCTGTACTTGATCCTTCCTTCCACATGCTCCCCGTTTCGGTGGAATGGCCATTGAGCAAGTTTCACTCCTGACGTCTCAAGCTACGCTTTAGTGGTGCGCAATGTTTCCGTTGTACGTCCATCCAGAAACGGTCTTGTTGTAGATCTTACTAGTTCCAAGAGCCATCGTGAAAAGAATGACATGCGTTAGGACCGCAGCGTAAATTTACCTAGCCACATAGTGTTTAGGTTGTTCATATAGATCTGATAGGACCCAAAGATCTCGTGGCGGCCTCGGGTAGTAGATCCGAAAGTATCATGGCTGATACTTGATTTGTGAGAATGCATGGCTAATCTGGGTTGGAAAAAGATCTCAAAAATCTGCTCGCAACCAGTTATCTACGTATCTTTGATATCAGTGACCTTGTACCGGCGTTTGCAAGCAGATGGCAGCTATACTTTGAAAGAAATATTATTACAACCTTTCTAGCTTCTGTCGTCTTGGGTTCTTTAATGGCAAGATATCAAATTGGCGAGGTACAGTGTTCATCAACTTCTTAGTTTACAGACATCAACAAACCTTAGAAAGACTTCAGATCCCATTATTAATGCAAACTTATACGGACTCTCGGGGCCAAGAAAAACAACGGAAGGGCTTGAACTAAAAACCGCCGATCTCCCATCCAGATCCTTCCGCTTTTTCTTGACCCCCCTAGACAGGTACTGTACCTACAACAGTTTCTCAATTGGTAACTAAGTATACGCCATTGATCTAGTCATGACGACACAGACTGAAAACAGAGATTGCCCTAAATCCCTGTTCACTGCATAAAGTTTATGATCGATCACGCGTCAGAGTGCAGATCAGATCTGGTGCCTGACATTAGACTAGCATTCCCAGGTACATGGAGCCTCAGTGAAAGTGCATGCCTCTTATCCTACTTATTTCTGGCAAGCTGCAGAGGCTCTGTGCTCAACGTTAGTAACATTGGTAGGATGACCGCCTGTAGAGTCATGGCTCTAAGACATCGATATCAGCGTCATGCTGTATGAACCGTTTTTTTTTTTTTCGAAGAAGTGTCTGGTATGAAGAATCAAAAATAATACTAACAAAAAAGAACAACCGTCATGATAAATCTGAGACAAGACCGCGTGCTAATCCGGGCCATTCGGAATTGAAACGGTCATCGCCAAGAAAAGGCGCACCAGTTGAGAAATGCTGGCGGGAACTGCAACTGGCCATGTATTTTCGACGCCGCACTGGTGAATTGGTTTGATTTACAAGTAGATGTTGCCTCTGAGGAAGGGACTCTCACTCAACGTGATTATATCGGCGAACTCGGTGCGGTAGCAAATCGACTGTTCTCTTCCCCTTTTTACGTTACTAAAGTACTCACAATGTCAGCATCTCATCCCTACCTTTGCGTTGTGTGTGGTACACAACATTCAGCCCCCTTCTTCTTTCGGAGTAGTGAATGCAAGGGTCATGTGGATTTTCCGCGTAAGAGGCTCAGATCTCCTCTCGGATCCAAACCGGATTTAGAAACAGACATCGTAAAGTAAACTGTTTGCAGCCAAGCCGCGGGAGCTTTGGCTCCTTATTAGCGACGCTAGCAAATGTCAGAAACGTCCATTGGCGCGTTTATTTTGTCTTGTGTAACCAGGTCATCGAGGCGCGTGAAATGAGATGTGACAGGTCTTTGGAATGTGTCGACTTTCGTTAGCTTCAAGCACATAATAGACCGGACTCAAGGTCGGCGGCGGCCGCCTGCCACTTCAGCCTTGTGCTTAAGTTGCTGTCAAGACTGTTGAGCTACTGATTTAAAAACCAAGATAAGCTTCTGTCAAAATTGTTAGTTCCCTGGACTAGAGATCCGGCTTCCGTAGCTAGTGGAACGTCAGGAGGGAGATGACAGCTGGGAAATAATGTCAATGTGAGACACAGCGATACCCACAAGCTGTCATCTTGTCTCAGACCGCTGCTCTCGACTCGATGGTCTTGCCCACTGTTCTCAACGTGGCCGTGCTACTGTTGATTTCCCTGCTTGTGCTCTGTAATACAAGTGTCAAAGCGTGTGTGTCTGTGACATTACTGTGTTCGGTTCCTTGTTAGATAGACTCTTCTGCCATGCTGCACGCACCCATACACAGCACCTGATACCCATGTGTCGACAGTAGACGCCTGTAAATCAACTGCATAATTCTCCCATCTGCGGCCCTGTGCTAAAGTATCTTGTAAATCAGGGACTTTGTATAATTCTTAATTCAGCGAACCGTATGTTTAATCAATCACATCGATCCTTCTCCCAGCAAAACCTTTTATCACTACCCAGAATGGTACCATGGCCATCTTATCAACATTCCACGGACCAAAAGCCCGGTTCCGCAACACTCATTTGACCGAGAGTCCGAGACTGACCTCGCTCTTGACCCAAATTGTTTTTTGGCTTTCTTTTATCCTTTTATGCAGGAACGTGTGTGTCAAGATGCGAGAGAACGGAATTCAAGCCGCTGTCACGGACAATGATTGGCATGAAGACTTCCCCTTGGTAACCCCGATTCAGAGTAACAAAACCTTTGTAAGCTATGTGATCTTGTATCGTGATTGTACCTATCCACCCGTACGGTGCTTTGGGATACAGCCACTCAGAACCCGAATGCGGTTGGAAAAGATGGGATCAACAATCTTATAACCATCTGTGACTCTTGCCAGTGATTCTTCGCGGGAAACGATTGAATCTCTGTTTCGTTTCTGATAATACCAATTTTTACTTTATCGTTCTCATGCACCTTGTGCATAAGCCGTTGTAACCATGCGGCCTTTGTTCAAAGTGTTACGCCATCTTTTCATCGCCACATTGGCGGGTACATCTTATGGCCAATTTGGCGTGCAAAATGATAGGTCGGTTCTCGGCATTAACAATGAGTTTTCAGGGGTTTGCTACACCTATGTCTCGGTGTATCCCGTCCTTGCAGATGATGCATACATCACCATTACAAAGCCTTACAGGGGGTCCGTCACTGCTTTGTACACTGTCCCGCCACAAAGCGACGAACCTGGCATTGTTATCGTTGAGCAACCAGGTGGTTCTTCAGCGCCAGAGAACGTGGTGATACCAGCGACAGACGATCGCCCTTATTCGATTATTATCCGACCATATCAAGGGTCGAGGCCAATATCTGCACCCATCACACAGGTCGTTCCACCAAGAGATGGTCGCCCAGGACAAATTATCATCGAGACTCCAGAGACTGTTGCTGCTGGCCTTACACCTGGAGTGTTGTTTCCAGCGACGCTGGAGCCTCAGTACACGACTGGTTATGTGACAGTTCTACAGCCCGTGGCTGGTACACTGGCATCTCTACAACTTATTACCATTGCACCAACCGGAACAAATAGGGGATCAGTCATTATTAATATTCCTGCCTCGTCGTTTAACGAAGGAAACGCTCAAGGTATTACTCTTGAACCTGATTCTGAAGGCGACTACGTCACAGTTCTACAGCCAGCGGGTGTTTCATTCACTGGAACCACTCCAATCCGCATTACAGTACCACCCAGCGGCGATCGGCCTGGAACTATCATCATCCAAACACCCATCCCTGGGATTTTGAGGCCGGCTAGTCTCGAGACTTTGACTTCCAACCCCCTAAGCTCTTTGGGTCTGTTTGCTGGTCAAACGATTACCCTTCAGCCGACAGATGCTACTGGCTACGTGACCATCATCGAGCCAGCCGAGGGCAGCGTTACACCGACGGCGCCTATTCGAACGACGATTCCGCCGACTGGTACTAAACCTGGTACAGTACTTATACAAACGCCCCCTGGAGGTAACAATGGACAGCCTGGCGGAGGGGCAGTTACCAACGCTGCTGGGGAGACTATTACACCGACGCGCACTCGTCAAGATGGAGCTATTTCCTACACGACAGTTACTCGAGGCGTGTCCAATGACCCTGGCGGCTCAGGAGGTGATTCGGATGATGGCGATAATGATGGCGAAGATGGATCTGAGGATAATGACAGGTCTGAGTTTGGAGGAGTTCAAGGTCGACCAGGCCAAGGGCAGGGCAATGACGATGGTCCACGAGAGACACTTACAATCCCCCCTGAAGGCGGAAGACCTGGTACCGTCCTTGTATTGACGCCTGATGGCCAGAGTAACTCGCAGACTGACGATGACTCTGATGATTCTCCTGCTGGTGCACAGCCTACCGGTGGATCTGGCACGGGGAACCAAGGTGACTCTAGTGATGGCGATGGTCAGAGTGGAAATGGCTCATCTGGCTCTGACTCTGGCTCTGGATCATCAGACTCATCAGGGTCAGGATCTGGATCTGGATCTAATCAAGGAGGTAGCTCCAGTAATGGAGGTTCCAACGACAACGATGACGATGGACCTGGTAGTGGAGACGTACAAGGCAACGGATCTGGATCGCAAGGTGACGACGGCGACGGCGATTCATCTGGAAACGGCGCTTCTTCAGGTTCAAGCAGCGGGAGTACCTCTGGCAATGGTGGCCGACCGGGCGCTGATGGAGATGGTTCCTCTGATGGTGATGACTCCAGCGGCTCTGAAGGTGGAGTTGAAGGAGGCGCTGGAAGTGGCCAGGGAAGAAGCAGTACAAAGAATGCTGATACTTCTCAAAACACACAAGGCGCTTCTAGTGACAACACTGATGATGGTGACCCGCTAGATGGGGGTGCACAGGGTGGAAATGGTCGCCCTGGGGGTGCAGGTACTGAGAATGATGAGTCAAGTCGCATATCAAGCACTTCGCGAAGCTCAACCTCAACCAAATCGCCAATAGTGGTGACTAGACCCGCAACATATACTGTCACCTCCGACAACACTGTCATTACCATCACCTCCAATACTGTCCAGACCCTGACCGATGACAAGTCATCTTCTCGTCAATCTACAACCACTATTAGCATGGATGGTGGTCCACAGGGTTGGGGCAGTGGTAGCGAAGGTGATGCGGATAGTACAGGCTTCACAAGACCTGATAACAGTCGGTCTACAAGCTCGAGTCGAACCTCGACCACTGAGGGAGATGAAGATAACGATCCTGCCGCTTCTGAAGTTGTGTCAAATGCCCCACCCGAGGCGTCCCCAGGCCCAGACCCCGAGAATACAAAAACTGAATCGTCCGAGTCGAACTTTTCAGGTTCAGTGGATACTGCTGTTCGGCCTGGCGGTAGTGGCCTGAGCACATCAAGCAGCAAACCAACCTCGTCTACTTCTCAGACCACAAGAGGTTCGAGTGAGACTTCATCTAGCGTCAATGGAGGCTCAGATGAGACCGATGGTTCCTTATCAGGAACTAAATCCTCCACATCTGCTGATAGAAGCACATCATCTTCGTCGTCTATAACATCTGGCCAGGGAACAGAGGGATCAGTCTCTGCTTCATCGCAAGTATCACGATCTACATCCTCAACTGAATCTTTCAGGGGTCAACCGGAAGACCTGGGAACATCGTCAGACGCTGTTGAGCCGAGTACTACACGAAGTAGTTCAGTCACGACATCTTCGCCCGGCCGTTCTGCCACGTCTGCTGAAGATACAACATCACCAAATGCGAACACTAGACCTGGCGGTGACACAGCCGGTCAAAAATCCTCCACCTCCTCTGTGTCTTCTCCGTCTCAGACAGCAACTCGAACCTCCACTACTTCAAGTGAGGAGATAAACATTGACACGCTGATTAGTTCTCAAAGCGTGGCCGAGTCTGACCGTGTACCACAAGGCGATGAAGAGACTTCTACAGCTCGCACCACAGATGGTAGCTTTCGAACTGACGACCAAGAGTCAGCTGCGTCGGCTGGAGCGTCGAGCCGTGGTAGCGAGGCTACTTCAACATCTGGTGAAGCTACTGCCACTGCTCGTGACGGAGACACAGACTCGTCTGCCAGTGAACCGGGTCTCACTGGAGAGCCTGCAGGAGGTCCGGGAAGATCAACTGTCGTCGATAACGAGAATCCTGAGCCATCAACGGTGATTTCTAATGGTGCGCCAATTGTTGCCGAATCGTCTGGTGCTGCTTCATCCGACGACTCAGACACTGGAGGATCGCCCAGCGATTTAGACGAAAGACCTTCTGAGACGGGTTCAGATGGCGATGCAGACAGCAGTGCGACTAATACAGTTACAACTCAAGACCCCGATGACGAAGAGTCTGGTTCTGAAACTTTATCAGGTGGTTCTCAAGAGACTGGAGACCCGAGCTCAGTTGAGGACACCAGCATGATCACCCCTCAAATGCCAGTTACCACTAGCCCATTACCCAGTATGGTTTCTGGGGACGAATCTGCTTCGAATGACGAGGATATCGATACAGAGACGGGAGAGAGTATCACAAATGAACCTACTGGTAGCGCAGTTTCCGATCTCGATGCCTCGTCTGGTGCTTCGAATGGTGAAGCATCGGAGACAAGTGTTGATGATACAGGCGAGGAAAGCGCAACAGAGGATAGCGAATCTGCAGGAGTTAGCGCCACCGATGGAAACGGCGACGACAACTCGGCAACTGTTACGGATGGCTCACCGTCTGGCTCCGGGTCCAACAGTGAAGGCCAGAGTGAGACTACTGATGTGTCCGGGGGAATCCCCACATACATTCCCCCAGAGGATGGCACTCAAACCACCGGAGACCCTAATGGAGCCCTGCCAACAGTCACTTTCTTCCGAGCAGGCCGAGGTCAGTTCAGAACAACTCTATACATCCCACCTCAATACACTGGCGATACCTGGACTGCTATTATCGAAACCCCTGTCTCCGAGACCCAATCTGAGGGAGCAACCGCCCGTGGAGCCGATGATGTTCTTGCTACTGCTCCTGCAATCACTGGAACAGCAAACATGACTGTTTTCAGAGGTGGCAGTGGTTCTGTGAGGAGGACATTCTACATATCTCCCAGTGCTTCTGATCAACCTGGCACTGTTATCATAGAGACACCAACCGGCATAACTCAATCTGCTACGGTGACTGCATTTACCACGCTCTATAGCGTTGGCACTGGATCATCCACAATAACTCTCTACTATCCTCCAAACGGGCCTGATGAGCCTGGCACCTTTGTAGTTGAGGCTCCCGGCTCCAATGCCGACTCTACTACGAATATGGACACCAGATCTGGTACAACTATTACTACACAAGGTACTGGAACCGTAGCAACAACCATCTATATCCCACCTGATGTGTCGGGAGAGCCTGGTACATTTATTGTCGAGAATCCTGCATCTCAGACCGACGATGAATCTGCTTCAGATGATGCCAGCGAGGGAACTAACACTGACGCGACTATTACACCAGCGCCTAGTGACATTCTCTCCCCTGACGCCGATGGAAATCTCACGCTCTATAGATCTGGTGACAGTTCAACACGACGGACCATTTTCATCCCACCGACGTCAAGCGGTGATAGATGGACAGTCGTCATTGAGACTCCAGCGTCACAGACTGAACTGGAAGAAACTGGAACAGCAGGAACTGTGCCTGGCTTCCAGACAACAGTTGCTTCTGTCACTGGAACAGCCAACTTTACTCTCTTTACGGCTGGTACAGCAACGACACGACGGACGTCCTACATTGCGCCCAAGACTTCAGGTGCACCAGGAACAGTTGTTATCGAAACACCTGTTCCCATATCATCTAGTGGTGGTCTCACTGCAAATCCCGATGCTCTAACGACTGGGGATGCAATTTCTGCCGCAACAACTGTTACTGTCTCTGTCCAGGGTACTGGCACGAGGGCAACAACTTACTATGTTCCGCCTGCCGGTAACGGTGAACCCGGTACTTTATACATTGAGAATCCCGTCTCGGAAACTGGTGCTGGCACTGGTAGCTCTGATCAAACCACAGAAACGGTCCTACCTTCCGGAGTTCTACCTAATGTTACTATCACTAGTGGCGTCGCAGGATCTGTTACTAGGACTGTTTACATACCTCCCACTGCCTCAGGCGAAGCTGGTACTATCGTAATTGAAGTACCTAACGATGGACCTGATAACACTGCTGACGATGGAGACATTATTTCAGCCACCACTACTGTGACAAGCTTCAGAGGCGGATCCGGTTCTGTTACCGTGACTAGTTACATTCCCCCGACAGCCACTGGACAGGCTGGAACACTCATCATCATCACCCCAACTGAGGGACCTGAAGCCAGCCCCACTGGTGATGAAGACCCAGAAGCAACTGAAGACGCTTCTCAGACTAACTCCATCACCGATACAGATGTGATAGAGGCAGCTACCACCATCACCAGCTTCAGAGGCGGCTCAGACTCAATCACTCGGACAGTATACATCCCCCCTACCGCCTCAGGTGAAGCCGGCACACTCATTGTCGAAACACCCACATCTGGCCCAGAAAATGATTCTTCTGGAATTACGGACATAGGGGCAGGTAGTCCAACTGCTGTTATCACCTCTGGAGGCAATGTCACAATTTACAGCGGCGGATCTGCTTTGTCTACGACAACTCGATACATCTCTGCTACTGTATCAGGGGAGCAAGGCACTGTGATTATTGAAACTCCAACATCAGGACCTCAGGCTACTGGTATTGGAAATGTCACTATTGTCACTGGTGGTCCTGCAACAGTCACTCAGACTCGTTATATTCCGGCTACCATAACGGACGAGCCTGGAACTATTGTCATTGAGACACCTACCCAGGATGATGGGGATGCGGGACCATCAGCAACTGGAAGTGACACTAGTGCAATCTTCGTTCCTGGCAATGTTACAGTTACAAGTGGTGGATCTGGCTCAGCCACAAGTACTGTCTACATTGCACCAACAGTATCAGGTGAGAGTGGAACTATCATAGTCGAGTATCCAACTGGCGATACTGGCGATGATGATGCAATCACAATTACTCCTACCGGATCAGGTGGTAACTCTACTGTCATCCGTGGGGGCCCCGCCAGTGCTACCACAACCATATACATACCACCCACAGCATCTGGCGAAGGAGGCATTGTTATCATTGAGACTCCTACAGACAACAAGGGAGAAACAAGTGTACTAGAGACTGGATCCATCACAGGTGCTCCTGTTATTACTGGTCAGCCCAGAAACACTACCATCTTTACTGAGGCTCTAGTAACAGCCACATCGACTTTTTATTATCCTCCCGACGATCCCAGTGAACCAGGTACTGTGATCATCGTGTCACCTAGAAGAGGAAACGCAACTACCATCTACACTGATGGCCCGGTCACTGCTCCTCAAACTTTGTACATCTCTGCAACGGTCTCTGGAGAACTTGATACGGTGATCGTGGAGACACCAAGGAGCGCAGGGGCTGAAGCTACAACTATCACCAGGGGTGGCCCAGCTTCAGTCGCAACGACAATCACTGTTTCTGGTGTGTCGGGAGAACCAGATATTGTTTATGTAGAAACTCCAACAGAATCGCCCGATGGCGAAGCTTCAGAGACCGCTGATGAACAATCTGAAGCCACGACAATCACTAGGGGTGGAACAGGTTCTATCGCAACTACAATAACTGTTTCTGGGATATCAGGACGACCAGACGTTGTTTATGTGGAGACCCCAACAGAATCACTCGACGATACAGCTTCAGAGACTGATGATGGACAACTTGACGCCACAACAATCACTAGGGGTGGACCAGCTTCCGTCGCAACCACAATAACAGTCACTGGTGTATCGGGGGCACCGGATACGGTATTCGTGGAAATCCCGACTATATCAGCTGATGACTCGACTGGTAGTGATGCAGTTGAAGCTACTACTATCACGCGCGGTGGTCCAGCCTCAGTTGAGATAACGATCACTGTGCCTGGTGAATCAGGCCAGCCAGATACAGTCTACATCGAAACACCGACTACTACAATTGATAGCGCAGCTTCGGAGACTGGTGACGAGGTTGAAGCTACTACTATTACACGTGGTGGTTCAGTCTCATTCATAACAACTGTTACCATTCCAGGTGTATCGGGTCAGCCGGATACTGTTTATGTTGAGACCCCCACTACTGCAGTTGATAGTACAGCTTCGGAGACTGGTACCGAGATTGGAGCTACTACGATAACTAGAGGTGGTCCGGTCTCAGCAGAAACAACAATTACCGTCACAGGTGTATCAGGACAGCCAGACACAGTTTATGTCGAGACGCCAACTGCTTCAATCAGTGAAAATGTGGCTACTACAATCACTACGGGCGGATCGGTCTCAATAGCAACAACAATTACTATCCCTGGTGTATCGGGCCAGCCTGATACAGTTCTCGTCGAAACGCCAATTTCTTCAGCTGGTCAGAATGAGGCCACTACAATTACTCGAGGTGGTCCTGTCACAGCCACCACAACTCTTACCATCCCTGGTACATCTGGCCAGCCAGACACTGTTGTTGTCCAAACGCCTGCAGAATCTTCTAGGGGCGAGGTCGAGTATACGACTATCACTAGAGGTGGTTCCGTAACTGCTGCCACCACGGCTACAATTCAGGGTGTATCTGGTGAACCAGATACCGTTTTCGTCAAGACGCCTACGGAGTCCCCTAGTGACGTTGAAGTTGAGTACACCACAATTACAAGAGGTGCCCCCGTCTCGGCCACCACGACAGTCACTATCCCCGGCGTATCTGGTGGTCCGGATACTGTTGTCGTTGAGACGCCTGTAGAATCCTCCAGAGATGCTGTCGAGTATACGACCATCACCAGAGGCGGTCCCGTGACTGCGGCTACAACAGTCACAATTGAAGGTGTATCGGGCGAACCAGATACTGTTTTTATTGAAACACCTACGGGGCCTGCGAGTGACGCTGAAGCGGATTACACCACCGTAACCAGAGGTGGCCCTGTCACTGCTGCGACAACAGTTACGATTCCAGGAATATCTGGCGGACCAGATACTGTCTTTATTGAGACACCAACTGGCCCAGCCGCAGGCGGCGATGATATTGAAGCCACAACTATCACAAGAGGCGGGCCTGTATCTGTTGCCACGACAATCACCTTCCCAGGTGTGTCAGGTGCTCCAGATACGGTTCTTATCGAGACTCCAACAGAGTCCTCCGAAGATGAACCTTCGGTGACTGATGACGGAAGCGATGAAGAGACGATAGCCACCACAATCACCAGAGGAGGTACAGTATCGGCTGCAACAACAATTACTCTCACTGGTGAATCTGGCGAGCCAGGTACTGTTGTCGTAGAGACTCCTACTGCTGGCTCAGAAGACGAGGAGACAGCCACCGATGCACCTACAGGAGTCGTTGTCTCTCCCGAGGGTAGACCCAATACAACAATCTACATCCCTGGTCCTGTGACAGCTCCACAGACAAGATATGTTTCGGCCACAGTCTCTGGTGAATTGGATACAATCATAATCGAGATACCCACTTCCAGCTTCGACGAAATCATCGAAACAAACACAGCCACTGAAGATGAGGTGGAGTACACTACCATATCTAGTGGCGGATCTGGATCTGTCACTCGCACCTTAACACTACAGCCTGGCTCTCCTGGTGACCTCGGCACGGTCATTGTCGAGACTCCTACAGATCCTGGTGAAACCGGTGGCGAGGTGACTTCCACCGCCACAGATGATGCTGAAGACGTCGAGTACACTACTCTATCTGGTGGTTGGCCTGGAACTTTTACTCGCACTAGGACATTGCAGCCTGACAACCCCGGTGAACTTGGTACTGTCATCGTCGAAGCTCCCACAGATTTTACTGGTGAAGAGGACGATAGCATTTCAGCAACAGACTCTGGTGAAACAGCCACCGCTACAGACGACGGTGACGGTATTGAGTATACGACCATCTCCATTGGTGGGTCCGTCACTGCTGATCGCACCACTACTCTTGCCCCTGGGTCGCCAGGAGATCTTGGTACCGTCATTATCGAGACTCCTACAGGTTCTAGCGATGAAGAAGAAGATGCCACAACAGCCATTGATGATGCCGTAGAGTATACGACCATCTTCGTTGATGGGCCAGTCACTGCTCCCCGTACAACCACCTTGCCCCCTGGCTCCCCAGGGGACTTTGGGACAGTCATCATTGAGATTCCGACCGACTCTGCCGCTGATGAAGGGGTTCAGTATACAACCATCTCTGTCGGCGGACCTGCCAATGTTCCTCGAACCACTACAATCCCCCCTGGATCTTCGGGAGGACTTGGTACTGTGATTATCGAGACACCCACTGGAGGCACTGGTGACGAAGAAATTGAGTACACCACCGTCTCCGTGGGAGGATCTGTGACGGCTGCTCGAACAACAACGCTGGCTCCAGGATCTCCAGGAGATCTTGGTACAGTTATCATTGAAACCCCCACCGCCACTCAAGGTACAGCTACAGCTGGTGAGATCACGTATACCACTATCACCGTCGGTGGATCTGTCAGTGCTCCTCAAACTACCACGCTGGCACCAGGCGCACCTGGAGACCTTGGCACAGTTATCATAGAGACCCCTACAAGCGCAGCAGTGGGTAGGAACACGACCATCTATACTGGCGGACCTGGCTCAGTTGCCACAACTATTTACTATCCGCCTGCGACAGACGATCCCAACAGTGTCGGCACAATTGTGGTTGAGACTCCCACACCTGCTCCCACCACCGAAGCACCAGTCATCCAGAACGTCACACGTACTACCGGGGGCCCTGCCGGTATTACTACCACAATCTATGTTTCCCCTGCTTCACCAAACGAGCCCGGAACTATTCTCATCCAGACACCTACCACGACTCTTGCAGTAACAACATCTTCCGTAATACAGAACGTCACTACAACTGTAGGAGGGCCAGGCTCGGTAACGACAACAATCTACATCCCTCCAGGCGCACCAGGTGACGCAGGAACCGTCGTCATTCAAACTCCAACTACTCCTGTGGTGACTCCAGCCCCTACTCCAACAGTGGTCGTTCCAATCGTTCCGACAACAAACACTACCATCACTAGAGCAGCTCCCAGCACGGCAACAGCTGGAACAACAATTTACATAGCACCTACGGCTGTTGGAGATCCAGGTACTGTTATTGTTGAGACTCTTGTCCCAACTCCTATTGTATCGCCTACTCCTTCCAGCACTTCCAGCAGCAGTACTTCCAGCAGCAGTTCAACAAGTGCCACACCGGTAGTCTCTCCATCCAGCACCTCCAGTAGCAGTTCAACAAGCACCCTCCCCGCGCCCACCGGGATGCCAACATTTGACTGTAACGGTTACGGCTACATCATCTCAAGCCTGCTGTCTCCAACCTTGACAAGAGTCAACCTCGTCACCGGCGAACGAACGAACCTTGCTTACAATGTAGGCCCCGGTCTGGGTATCCAGGGCATTGGATTCAACCCTTCTGACAACTACATCTACGGCTTTGCAACACAGGGCCTTCTAGTAAATCTGGTGTGTGGCCTGCTGGGATGCCCGCAGTCACAGCTTATTCGAATTGCCAGCAACGGTAACTACCAACTCCTGTCACTCATCCTCGATACACAAACAATTACCATGGGTGACTTCGACAACACAGGCAAACTGTGGGTTTCTGAGAGTGGAAATAGATGGTGGGCCATTGATCTTCTGAAGGGATCGTCGAGCTTTGGAAAGGTGGCCCTAAAAGGCTCGTCTTCAACAAGTCTCCTCACTGGCGTGGGTGACTGGAGTTATGTCCCTGGCGGAGGTAACTACCTTTATTCCGTACAAGCATCAGTGCTTAGTAATAGCGGTGGTCTTTTGCAAACCAATATTGTGCGCTGGTCACTCACCACACGCACATGGAGCTCCTTCAAAGCCTACCCTGGCATTCTCATGACAGCTCTCAACTTGGTCTGGGGTGCTACCATAGCAGCGCCCACCAACGTGCTATTCGCGCAGGAGAATGTTTTAGGTCAGACGTGGAGGTTTGATCTGAGTAGCACAGCTGACCCTGTACCTATTGCAGGAGGTGCTATCTTGAACTTGAACGGTGATGGTGCCAAGTGTGCCAGCGGAATTGTCTCGTAAGCGACGGCTTAGGAGAGCGGCAAAATTGTTTACAAGCCGCGAGGATGGACATGCATATACTGTCATATTTTCCTTTGTCTTTTGTCAAGGCATCTATTTATTCTCTATGTACGAGTTAGCTATCAATATTTATTTCTTTGGGACATCCTCATGTCGCCTTTGCTGGTGACGATGCCAACGTAGCGGTGCTGGAGCAAACACAACCACCAGGCGATACACTCGTTACAGGAGGTGCGTTGCAAGTCGCTTCAGCAGTCCAAGAGGCAAATGTAGAAGTAGGCTCCTCAGTCACAACATCAGCCCTAACAAGAACAGGAATGATCTGACCCGTCGCAAGGCGAAAAGGCTGATGGTCCAAAGCCTGGAGGAGCTTTGTGATCTCACCAGAGTGACTGCTGATACTGATCCAAACAGCATTATCGCTAGTGAAAATGTCGTCTAGAACCTCCTTGCTTCGCTCCAACTGGTGCTCATCAGTCTCACCCTTGACACCCGTCCAGAATGGGTCGTTATCACTGAATCCCTTCTCGAACTTGATATTGGGAGTAAGAGAGCTGATATGCTTCTTGTTGCCGCGATGATCGCACGTGCGGATGCTGATACCCTCGCGCAAGAGTTCCTTGACCATGGGGACAAAAGGTTTGTCCTTGGGAAGCTTGATGCCCTTGAAGGTTTCGTGAGCAGTCTGCACGCAGCGCGAGAGGGGAGAGGCGTAGTAGCTGTCGAAATAAGGCATGCCCTCTTCTTCAAAACGGGACTTGAAATAAGCATTGGCTTTGTGAGACTCGGCCAAACCTGCGGGGGTGAGGAGGGCATCTTCCCAGACTGATGTACCATTGCCGGGCAGTGGACCCCAGTAGCACTGTATTTTTGATTCCCATTAGCAACTTCGTTAGTGGAAGCATGGGAGTTAGTGACTTACGTTCCACGCTGCCTTTCCGTAGTAAGCCTCGGCAGCGTTATGATAGCCCTCTCCGTGTCGACCCATGACGAGAACCTTGTAACGAGTTCTGTCGCGGCTGGCGTTGCGGTTGAGATGCTTGACATACTGCTCGAAACGCTCCCATTGCGTCTTGTAACCTTTGCGTGGGTTCTTGGGATCTGTTGGATATGTGCGATTCAAGAGACCAAAGTTCCATTCCGCCTTTGTTGTCAGTCAGTATGGGTGGGATTGAATACATTCGGGACGGAGGGCTGTATGTACGTAGTCAAAAGTGCTGGGATCAGTGGCGGGATCATCCTGCTTGAAGAAACCCTCTACAGAGGTGTACCTGATCTCCTTTCCCTTTGCGAAATGCCAGTCTGCGAGAACAGACGGGGCAAGGGCGATCACGGCAGAGAGGGTAGTGAACTTCATGATGAAGATGCTCAATTGACTGACGATGCAGACAAAGTTCAAATGCCTCGGCTTCAATTGAGGAGGAGCATGTTATATACCTCACCTCCTCCCAGGGACCTGGTCGTCGTTTAACCTGCAGAGTATGATCGCGTGGTTTACCCCAATAGCTTGGCCAGATTGCTGGGAGTGGTGAGCTTCACCCATCCGGGGCATCTTGGCCCGAAGTAGCTCACTATCAAGGTAAAGATCGGAGCCAATGGATCGGAAACGTGGAGGACAGGGACCGACGGTAGTGTGGAGAAAATAAAGACAAGATGCAGGGGACTAGGGGTTTAAAGTCGATATAAATCTTGCAAGTTCGGTCAGAGATGCTGGATCGAGGAAAGCAGCATGATTGATGGTAAGAGAGAGATGGGTAAATGATAAGATAAGAGAGTGTTACACGTGGGTTGAAGATGGACTCTTGTTTGGTTGACGACGAATGAGTACAAGAGAACCAGTAGGTGATATAATTCAGTACTACTGATAGGTTGATGATGTTGGATGGACTACAAACAAACTCATCTAATCAGTGGCCATATGTACCTGCATCAAAGAGCCTCATGCAACTTAAGACGGAGGCTTGCGCTAATTGAGACTTGAGACATTCATTTTGAGGTGCAATGCGATCAATACTTTAAGTATACGGTATAGACTAAAAACCTAATACGGCTTTCTTATTGATGTCGCATGATGATATTTATGTTGAAGCACATTTATGAGCTGATATAAAAAATACTAAATGTACTCTTCCTCAATGGTCTTTTTGTTTTACCCCTTTGTAATAATCAAGCTCTGTTGTTTTTGTTGAATGCCCAAAACATGGATCATAAATGAGATTGATTTACCCGTAGTGGGGGTTGTTATGTTTGCATGTGATGGTGATCTTTTTTTTGTGCAAGCTACCTATCAAGCCATGTTATTCCCATTCGGTTAATAAGGAAAGATTGTTACTGTTCACATTGATGCACATTTTAATACGTAAATTCAGGTGAGCATGCCGAGCTGCCGAACTCATTAAAGTCACAGAAGCTCAGAGCCTAAACGGACCAATAAGCATCTACAGAAATTGTTAGCCTGGCTAAAAGCTCATTAACCTCCCCCAACAGCTTCAGTTGAGTTACGTATCATCTCTGCTATGGACGGACGGATCACCTCCATCATAGGAGAGGACCCCTAATCTTGGAAGATACATCATCGCTTCTTTTTTTTATTCTTGTGTACTCGATATTTCTTCTTTACACGTCTTTTTTTTTTTTTTAGAAGCACTCTAGACTATATCTTTTTTTTAACTGAAGCACTTATTTTCTCTCTTCTTCCGCCACCATCAACACCATGACTTCCATCGACCCCACTAACCCCTCTGTCGACCAAGATGCTCTTCATCTCGAGGGTGAACCAGCTCCTGAGCTTCTAGAAGGACGGATCTGGGTCGATGGCTGCTTTGACTTTTTCCATCACGGTATGTGTTTACTCTTCTGATGTCTCTGTTCATCAAAACATTCTCTAATCTACTTTACAAGGCCACGCCGGCGCCATCGTCCAAGCTCGTCAATTAGGAAATGAGCTCTACGCTGGTGTTCACTCAGACGAGGCTATCCTCGCCAACAAGGGTCCTACAGTCATGACTCTTGCAGAACGGTAATCGACAACTCTCAGCGACACATTTTGTATCCTCAACTGACTTTGTTATTCCCCCAGAGTCGCTGCTACCGATGCCTGTCGCTGGGTCACCCGTTCCGTCGCCAACGCGCCATACGTCACCTACCTCCCATACATCTCCCACTACGGCTGCAAATACGTCGTCCACGGCGACGACATCACCTCAGACAGCGATGGCAACGACTGCTACCGCTTCGTCAAGGAGGCGGGACGCTTCAAGGTCGTCAAGCGCTCACCTGGCATTTCAACAACCGACCTCGTAGGCCGCATGCTGCTCTGCACAAAGACCCACTTCATCAAGTCCCTCGAGAAGAAGCTCGCCGGCCAAGAAGGCCACGGCACCCCCGACGAGCGCGTCGCTGAAGGTCAAGCCATGATGGAGCGCATGAGGCTCTACGCTACAGATGCTTCAGGAAAAGCACCCGGCGCCGAAGTGTTCTTCTGGACTGCGTCTCAGGAAGCAAAGTCGGAGGACGCTGACGAGGAGAGGGGCAGTTTCCGCCAGCTTATCGAAGGACCAGGTCCCAAGCCTGGCCAGCGCGTTGTGTACGTTGATGGAGGTTATGATCTTTTCTCCAGCGGTCACATCGAGTTTCTGCGCCAGGTTCTTCTGGCCGAGGAGGAGCTCGCGCGCAAGGATGGTTGGTTCTCCGAGCAGGCCATCAACGAGCGAAAGGGCAAGGGCGAGGATTACCCTCCTGCGTATGTCGTTGTGGGCGTTCACGAAGATGAAGTCATCAACCAGTGGAAGGGAGTCAACTACCCCATCATGAACATTTTCGAGCGCGGTCTCTGCGTTTTGCAATGCAAGGTAAACACCCATCATATATTTAGACGGTATGATATGATATACTGACATAGGGATTCTAGTACATCAACGCCGTCATCTTCGGCGCACCCTTCTCTCCTACGAAGACATACCTCACCACCCTACCGCGCGGAACCCCAGACGCCGTCTACCACGGCCCGACATCCTTCATGCCTCTCACATACGACCCATACACTGCGCCCAAAGCAATGGGCATCATGCGACAAGTCGGCACCCACGCATTCTCTCACGTCAACGCAGGAGAGATCGTGCAGCGCATCCTGAAAAGTCGCGACATGTACGAGGCGCGACAGCGGGCCAAGGGTGTCAAGGCAGGTGCCGAAGCAGCAGCTCGCGAGAGGGAGATTATGGAAGAGGAGCAGAGGCAGAGAGAGGCTGACAGGGCATGATGGTGATGGAGTACCGGTAATAATGTGGCGGACAAGGATAAGGCGGTCTGGATGGGGCTAGGCAAGAAGGGCAATGGTCTTTCAACAAGCCGGGTCCGGGAATTAAAGAAAAGTAATCAGTTGATCATGATAGCCTAGTTACCTCTTGAAAAACAACAAATCACGAGTCTGTCCTCGGCTTAACCATCCATTGTCAAAAACAGCAGTACCTATCATGACACCAAAAATAAAAGAAGAGCCACGCCATCCACGCCCCCAACTCACGAACAAGATGCAAAATGCAAATGCAATACAACCTTGTCAAAGTCTTGTACAGTACCGGCCTTCCTGTATAAGAAACAATTACCAATTGAAGGAGCATGACCTCATGACAAGGTACCCGACACAAGGCAATTGACGGTTAGCGGCGGACAACGACTCCTAATTCCGCAGTTTCCAATACGCCAAGAATACTGTAGAAGGTAAAAAAAAGGGAACAGCGATAAGCAAGGTTTTTTTTTTTTCTTCCTTTCCTTTATGTTCTTTGTGTCAGAATTGACAAGCAGGGATTCATTGAACACATGACTCTTTTGACGTTGCATGAACAGAACAAGTCAATAATACCGGTATTTCCTGTTGGAAGTGATGGCTTCATCAACAATTGGTAGATAGCCATCGCTCACACGCGCCCTACGCCCTTGTGGTGGAGAAAGGCTTAATCTTTTGTCTTGTAGGTACGCAATATTCCGCGCTCGGAGGGGACACGTACCTATAGTTACACCGCAGTAGAACAGAGCCATGTTATTACAAGAGACATTCTATGTACTAAAGCCAAGGTACATGGACCAGCTGATGGATTGCGCATTTCACTAGACATGCAGCGTGTAAGCGATCTCGATAAGACCCAAATAGTTAGGTGTCAGTTTTAACACAGGTGTGACTGTCAACAGAATAGGAAAGTCATCCATAGTCATGTCCAAGCCAACGGAGCAAGCAATGTCTCCAAAAATCATTGGTATCAATTGTCTACCTCTGAGGCATCGTCATGGTTGACATCTCAGAAACAAAAGACCTTGCATGGAAGCCCATCACTTATCTCCAGAACCCCTCCAGAAGCCCATCCCATCCCACTAATTGAGCCAATCCCAGGATAACTAGCGGCTCTCTCTCTCCCCTCCCCCAGGGGGTTGGATAATGGTGTGGGTGGGTGTGTGACACCTTCACCTACCAAAGACAGTTGGTGTGCTACCTCTCATCTGCATACCAACCAGGGCGCATGACCAGGTATCTCCGTATCTTTTTTTCATCTATCATAATAGAGACAAGAAAAAAAAATGGATCACAAAAAAACAACACCAACTTTTTACATCGCCGGAGCCGAGCGCCGCGCGGGCAGAGACGGTCTATCCGGGGTTTTCGGCGGGGGCGGATCTTTTTTTTTTACTACTCGTGACTCCTCTTCTCCGAGATAGAGAGGAAGAGAGAGATAATGGGAAGTGAACAGTCATAGGTATATAGACTTGAGTACCTCTTTGAACTAAAAATTTTAATTTTTTTTGTTTACTTGTTATATAAACTTTCACTCCCATCCAACATCTTTCGTTCTCTTTTCTTCACATTCAATCGACTCTCTTAAGTCTTATCACTTATATACACATCCCCTTCCCATCATGGCTCCCTCCGCCGTCGAAACCCAGGACGTCAACCTGACAGCCGCCGCCATCCACAAGAAAGAAGTCTCCCAGCCCACCATCGCCGGCCCTCCCACCACGCAAGCTCCCCTCGACGCTTCCAAGCTCACATACACCTACACCCAGAACCCGCGCTCCGTCCCCGATGAGGCCACCGCTCACTCCGGCGACGAGACCATCGCCACGGACCACATGGTCCTCGCCTCCTGGAAGCAGTCCACCGGCTGGGCCACCCCGGAGCTCAAGCCCTACGGCCCCCTGAGCCTCATGCCCACTGCTTCCGTCCTCCACTACGCTACCGAGTGCTTCGAGGGTCTCAAGGTGTACCGCGGCTACGATGGAAAGCTGCGAATCTTCCGTCCTGACCGCAACGCCGCCCGTCTTCGCATGTCGTCCACCCGTATCTCCCTCCCCAGTTTTGAGCCCTCCGAGATTGAGAAGCTCATGATTGCTCTCCTCTCCGTTGACGGAAACAAGTGGCTCCCCGCCGACCGCGCAGGAAGCTTCCTGTACATCCGCCCAACCATCATCGGAACTGCTCCCCAGCTCGGTGTCATGGCTCCCAAGGAAGCTCTCCTGTACATCATCGTAACATTCATGCCCCGCATGGACGCTCCTCCCGGAGGAATGCGCCTGCACACATCCCCAGACGACATGGTGCGAGCCTGGGTCGGCGGTTTCGGTTACGCCAAGGTGGGTGCCAACTACGGCCCCTCTCTGCTTGCGACAGCAGATGCGCGAACCCGGGGGTTCCACCAGATTCTCTGGCTGTACGGATCTCAGGGCGAATGCACCGAGGCTGGCGCCAGTAACTTTTTCGTTGTCTGGAAGCGAAAGGATGGCAAGAAGGAGATCATCACTGCTCCTCTTGACGACAAGCTGATCCTTGACGGTGTTACGCGTCGCAGCTGTCTCGAGCTTGTTCGTGAGCGTCTTGGTGACGAGTATGAGATTACCGAGCGAAAGTACACCATTGCTGAGGTCATGGAGGCCGATGCCGAGGGTCGTCTGCTCGAGTCTTTTGCCGCTGGCACTGCCGTAAGTTCTCTATTTAATTTCTTGGTCAGGAATATTTTGCTAACAGTATCAGTACTTCATCTGCCCCATTTCTCAGGTCCACCACCGCGGAAAGGACATCAACATCCCCATGGGTGCCGAGGGTGAAGCTGGCGAGGTTACCAGCAAGGTTAAGGGCTGGTTGGGCGACATCATGTACGGTCGCACTGAGCACCCTTGGGGCGTTGTCATCCCCGAGAAGAAGCAGTAAAATGGTCCAATAAATGCGCTTAACAAGGGCTGCATAAAAAGTTGATTTACGGAACGGCGTTTAGCGGGAAATACACAAAAGAGACCGGTTGGTTCTTAAAGATACACATATACAGTGGCGAAGAAAGAGATGCAGATAGTTAATGAGATACGAAATAGACGATCAATTAAGACCACCCTGGCTACTACATGACAATTGAGCCCACCTTGCTGACATCCTCCAAATCGTTCGTACATCGTCGCAACATGACATTGATCAAATACCAGCGAGCAAACTCGCCATTATCTTTTGGGTTTCCTCCTGGATCTTTTGTTTCAAGTCCTACCGGGATCTGTCAGTAACGTTCAATTAGTGATAGAAGCGACAACATACCTGGTCAACCTCGTCCAACAACTGGCAATTGGCCTGGACAATTGCCCTTGCTTCTTGCTTGAACTCCTCAGCCGCTGCGTTCACTTCCTCATCCACACCGTTTGCTCCTCGACCACGGTCTTGGAAGCCCCTCTTGAACTCGTTCCACGCTTCTTCTTCGGTGCGACAACATTCTTCCCACTCGGCGCTGAGACGAACAACCTGTTCCCTCGCTGCAGCGATATCTTGCTTGAGACGGTTCAGATGTACTTCGACGCTTGCTCGAGGGTGGTCTTCTGAGTCGCATAGAGTTTTCGACAATGGATATTCGATGTTGGCGTACAAGTCTCTGCTCTGCGCTAGTGTCTTAGAAGATTTCTCGGAGAAGCGCTTGATTTCAGTCTGGACTTCGGAGTGTGCTTTCTCGAGGTGTTCAGTCGCAGAATTGTGTATAGACAATCCCATAAGCGCGTACGACTCTATGATTTGTTAGAAATGTCTCCAAACGTCTTGCGCTGCGCCTTGCCTCGAAGCTCAGTAGCTGGGTCGTTGGTCTCTGGTTCCTGAACTACGGTCTTTTGTCGCTTGGGGGCATTTGCATAGTTTCCTAGAGAGGCATGAAGCTGCTGGTAGAGATTCTGGCTGGTCGCAGGTTTGATGGGAGAATATCTCGCTGGAGTGTCGTCGCGCAAACGAGCTCGTAGAGTCGAGGGGCACTCATCTTCGCCTTTGATGTAAGTCGAGGTACGAGTTCGTGCAGCGGGCGCCATGGCTACTAAGGTGTAGATAGATGTTGTATAAGCTACTATATCTAGCCTGTTTGTTGTAGAAGAGAATTATCACGAAACTGAAGCTTGCAGTTCACCGGGTTGGTTGTGGTGGCAGGAGCTCTTAAGGAAGGAACGGGTCGTGCCTAGCATCAGCCTCTTGCTATTTCACCAACCAGCCATAACCTTGAATGCCTAGTAGTAGAACAAACCAAGTAGAGATTTAATCGATTCAGTCAATTGTAGAGCTCCCATAATAATGCATTTTTGGTGCCCCTCCCGTCTGTGAGGTGTCCATCCCTTTAGCAATCTACCGACACCAACGATATCGTCCTTCATTTTCCCCCAGTCCTTCAACTTCATAAACAGAATATTTAATTTCAGTTTCGTCTTCCTTTTTTTTTTTTTCTCAACACTTCCTTACCCCTAGAGACTAATCTTTTGTACAATCGCCTCCACAATCGTCTCCCAAGACACCATCGCCCCATTCCCAACATCACCACAAGCCAAACTCTTCGATATAGGCTGCAGAACCTCAAACCAACCATTCTCCCCTCCCCAATCCTTATCCAACACCTTGAGTTGTGTCGCTGTGATGGGATGCGCAAACATGGCCGTGTTCATCGCAGGAGCCACCAGGATCTTCTTCTTCACTCCGTCCACACTACCCGTGGTATCCCACGCCCTGACAACAGATGTCAAAAGGTTATCGCACAGGCCATTGACAATCTTTGCCATTGTATTCGCACTCAGAGGCGCAATGACCAATACGTCCGCCCAGCGACGCAGCTCAATATGCAGAATGGGCGCATTGCGCTTCCACGGTTGCGCCCATTCGTGGGCATCTGTGTAAATAGCGTCTACATGTGGTAGACGAGATACTTGTTCCACGGTAGGTTGCTCAAAGCTCTGACCAGCTAGAAACTCTGACGCCGATTGAGTCAGGATAAGACGGATGGAGATGTTTTCTTGATGTTTGAGACCGTTTATTATCTGCACGAGTTTTATTGTCGCAACGGAGCCTGAGGCTGCTAGTAGGATATGGCGCTTGCCGTCACTCCTAGCTAGTTCCAGAGCTTCTGTTGAGTTGCGCATCGTGTATTCGTGATGCGCGTCGTGCCCGTGGTCAACAATGTGAAGCATTGAGAGTGTAAGTGGTGAGATGAGATGGTGGTTTTGTCAGCAGACTTGGTGAGTGCTTTGAGATTTGATAGGGTACTGCACTACAATTGAGTGGAGTGATGTCGACCTCAGCTTTGGATGGAACTGCACTATTGATGAATTTGACAAAACAGTTAATCGTTTCATTGATGAGATGAGATTTGTCAAAAATGAAATGTGCATCAGATGAAAGATTGGATCAATATATGTTACTTTTCGCAATAGACCCCGCGGTCTAATCACCCCACGCATCATATCATCAACTCGACAACATCCTTCGGCAGACGGAAGTACAAACAAACAGGCATGTTCTGATATTGCTAAATGACTAGTTCTATTGGTAAGCATCATGATCACGAGCTATCCATAATCTTTCAATCAACAATTGGGCAACATCTTTGTAATCGGCACCAACGGTAAATCCCATGTACCTACCCTTGACCTCGACTTCATCATGCTGTGCCCCAATCTGACGGCGCATCCTCTGAGAAGTTCAGGCTCGACAAGAAACCAAGACTCAAGAAAAAGTAAGAGTAAAGCCAGGCAATTTGTATTCTTCAATTGTATTGCTTGCGTATGACAATGTCTTCTTACAAGTTGAGAGGCTCAAGATTGATAAGCTACCATTACCTCATCGCTAATTGGCCACAGGTGCTGTCAGCGCCACTACGAATTCCGGGGATCGGCATCGGAACATCCTTGACATCACTCGCTAATCCCGTCCAAAACTTCCGCCATCTTGAACAAACCAACTGCGAATCTTCTCTCCTACCATAATCACTCCCATCACAACCCTCACAATGTTTGCGCGAACAGTAGCATCGGTACGTCAACTAAATCCAACCGCTGTACTTATCAGTAGCGACTAACTCTCCTCCCACAGTCCCTCCGACAAGCCGCCCGGCCCATGGCCGTCCGCTCAACGGCCTCTGCCTTCCGCGCCCCCATCGCTCCTCTGACACCCTTCCAAGTCCGTCTCCTCTCCGATCAAACCCGCTCCGCCATCGGCAAGGCTGTTTCCTCCGCACCCGTCGTTCTTTTCATGAAGGGAACCCCCGAGACACCCCAGTGCGGCTTTTCGCGCGCCGCCATCCAGATCCTCGGTCTTCAGGGCGTCAACCCCGACAAGTTCGCCGCCTTCAACGTCCTCGAGGACCCTGAGCTGCGCGAGGGCATCAAGGAGTACTCCGACTGGCCTACGATTCCCCAGCTCTACGTCGAGAAGGATTTTATCGGTGGTACGGATATTCTTGTGTCTATGCACCAGAACGGCGACTTGGCCAAGCTTTTCGACGAGAAGAAGGTTATTCTTGAGGGAGAGCCTGAGCAGAAGGAATAGAGTGACGACAATTATCCTTTGGAGGAGTGTATGAATATTCATGATGTAATATGGGATGGATACCACTGTATGGCAGATTACGGATTGTACAGCAAAAGAAGCAATAGAAAGGTGCGATTACCGGTGTCGCCATCATATTCTGGCGCTCTTCATGGCAAGGTGAACATGTTTGACGCTCTGGATCACTCGTATGGTCTCGGGAGTCAAACTCTATCCCCATCGGTGGAGGAAAGATGCTGTCTGGCATTAATGATGGCTCGGCAGGTGTAAAAACAATATCTCAATCAAAGTCTATATGGTCTATGTCTATATGGCCTGTATAATCAACTCAATTCCCGACTCTTCCAAATCCCCGCTTTTGTTTAAGTTTTTCCACCGTTCGTTCTGCTTCGATTACACCAAGCGTTAACAAGTGGGCTATGGGTATGTCCTTCAACCATGCTTTCGAAAGCAATATCGATCACAGCATCCATTTTCACACGAGCAAAGTCATGCTGTAGACCCAGAAAGATCTGCTTGAACCTGCGCAATACGAGTTGGAATTTATTCTCGTCATTCTTAGAGACCCCGTCCACCCAGGTCTTGACGGGTGTCGCTGGGGATGTACCAGGGGCCTGCAGAAAGATGAGAAGAACTTCAGGTTCATTCTGCCAATTGGCTTGGTCGAGGAACCCTTTCAATGAGTATGCGAAGATATCATCGCAGGGTTCAAATGGCACGTTGTAGCCAGGGATAACGTCGTAGCTGACTACCAGGTCGATCTTGATGTCTGGCTCGGGAATAGTCATTCTTGGATGTGCCAATGGTGTACCGAAAGGTCTTGGTATATCCTCAACCGAGCTTTGACTCGCCGGTTCTTCCGCTTCATTCGCTTTATCAACAATAGGGATATGCGTTTGCTGGGAACTACTGTTAGTATCCAATGATGATGGTGGGGGCGCACCAGCATCTCTTTGTCGATCAGCACCGGGTGTTGTCTGTGTTCCTATCGAGATGTTGCGCCCATGAAGATTAGTCCGTGGTCTGCGAGGAGTCGCTTGTTGACCAAGGCTGATCCTGCTGAGGTTACCGTGTTCATCTCCAATTCTGTTCACATGTCGCTGTTGTAAACTAGGCTGTACGATCGGTTGCTCCTCATCATGCTGAATAAACATCAGTGAAAGTGCTCAAGAATTAATGATAGCCTCACATCTTGAGCCAGCTCATCGGGACTTTCGATTGCTCTAGGAACTATCTGGTATGCTTCTTGTCTTGCCTCTTCCTGTCCAGATATACCAGTTGAAAGGCTGTTTTGGGAAGAGGGAAGTTGAGCTTCACTCTCGTCACTGCTTCTACGCAAGTAAGCTCCTGTAGCAAATATGCAGTCGTTGGGATACTCACGAATCGCAGATAGGTGGCGGAGGAGATGGTATGAGCAGTGGAATGGGCGATGGAGTAGGGCTCTCGATTACAGAAAGTAGTCGACGTCGTCGTTGTAGTGGTCTGGACACAAACGCCCCTTCTTCGTCTCGTGGCCGTTTAGAGCGCAGTTTCGATCCCGACTTCGATATGTTCTTCCTAATAAAGTAACATAAGACGTAGTAATAAATCCTATTACTCATGTTAGTAGCGTTTGACAACTCGGGGGGAATCTTTACTCATTCTCGTCTCTTGGATACTCTAATGTATTGTCGTTGGAACCTTCGGGCCAGTGAGCTCTACCATGCCCGGAAATACAGAGATAAGCATGCGCCATCCGGACTAGACCATTTCGATGATCTTCATTGTCTAACTGAAGGAGTTGAGTACCGACTATACCCTCTCTTGTCTTGAACCTCGCGGGGAAAGACTCAAGAGTAGACCGGAACTCATTTGCTCCCTTTCGGCGATTCTGTCGCTTCAAATGGCTTCTTGCATCCTGCAAAGTCCTAATCGAATCAGTGTTGTTAAATAAAGTATAATGTTGGTGAAGCAAGCAGTTGTAGTCACACAGGGCCATGATTGTAAGACACTTTGTGGCCTATCGCATCTGTGCACGCGGATTGGTCATGGAACAAGCCTGCAAAGATTTCTATACACTTGTATAGAGATATATAGAAATTTCTCGACTAGGCTCCAGCCGTTCGAAATTGTTCTTTGTACTTCGATGCATACCCCTATGTCGATGTGAATTCGCACGCAGTGATTGGCCTGTTGGTCGTTCATGTCAAGTCTGCCTTATAACCCCAGCTCCCGCAGCAACTCCCCTGTACAAAAGACGCAATAGATAATCACCAAATCAAACGTTCCAACCTTATGAAACAATAGATAGCGCGCCAAGGAACATACGCCGCTCCAATATGCGCATTTCTCGGGATTGCCGTTCGAGCACACTGCTGTATCAACGTCATAGCAGCCTTTGCACCATTTCTCCTAAGATCAATCCTTTGAACACGGAGCATACATTCGATAGGTTTATTTAATTGAATTGTAGTTGTATGGATTTGAGTGGCCTAAAGTTAGTATTATTTTCGTTCGCATTATAGCTTGTTGTGGTTGTGTAAGCGAACCAAGAACAAAATGATAGGATTCGATTGGAAAGACATGCAAGCATTTTTGTACATTTACATCCAACTGCTAGTTAAAGCAATACCTAGTTAGTACACTTTCACCCAGGTATTCATTGGCTGCACAACACATAAGGCAATTGCGAACCAACCCATAACATAGCAACGCCAATCAAAGAACATTGGGCATCGCTGCTTCGCCTCACAAGGCATGTTTCGCAAGTCTTTGCTTGTAAATACACTTTGAAATTACAATTCCACTATCCTGTATCAAAAAGAACCCAAAAATCATCAAGACCCGGTTCTAACTGCCTTCTTTTCACTTGTGCCATCGCCAACACTAGTCAGTCATGAGCGTAATGCCTCCCCCGACCGACGCCGTGACGCGTGAACTTCCTGGGCACGACATATTTTGCACACCCGAGAACAGTGAATTTGTCTCCAAACTCCCGTACCAGAGTCTCAGCACTACAGAAAGAGAGATTCGTCTTCTCAAGATCCTTCCGGACTCGGGGTCAGGCTTCGTCGAATGCGAGCTGCTCCCAATCGTGAGGCTCGCCGACGTTGAGAAGCAGTATCACGCCCTCTCGTACTGCGCAGGTAGTGCAAGTAACACCAGACCCATCAAAGTTAATGGTGTCCGATCCAACGTCTTTGCCAATCTTCACCATGCCTTGATGGAAGCTCGCCATTACTGGGAGACGCACGCCAGTCAACAGGACTTCCTGCTATGGGTTGACCAGATATGTATCAATCAGTTTGATCTGGCTGAGAGATCTCATCAGGTTGGGTTCATGAGGGATATCTATGAGAAGGCGAAAGAGACTCTTGTCTGCTTATCAACCCCTGGGACACGTGAAGGAGAAATAAGGTGCCTGGTCAACCTGAGCCGCGTCCTAGAGCGAGAAGGCCGGAATGTTTCAGATGATGGATACGACCATCTGTTCCTGCATAAAGCGAATCAAGAAGATTTCGCAAATAGCTGGACCGCCTTCTTGAAAGCTAGCTTTAGCCCGTGGTGGGGTAGGGCATGGATATTCCAAGAATTCATGGTCTCCGAACATACAATATTTCTTCACAGGAGGCATTTCCTACAACACTTACACTTCGTGCGTTGGCTCAGAAGCCTCGAAAGAGTGACCAGACAGTGGATGTTTGACCCCAAGGCCTTCGACCTCTCGCCTGGTCTTTGTATAGACGAAATGAGAACAGCTATGTTAAGAATGTGGATGCTTCTGACGGCAAAGGATCACCAGTCCGGAAACAATGATTTCAAGACCCTTCTGATGTTGACCAAGCATTGCCAGGCTACGGATGCAAGGGACAAAATTTATTCCCTTCTGGGTCTCGTCAACCCTGGATACGGAATCGTTCCCGACTATTCAATCAGTAATGATATACATAACCTTTTGGTGGAAACGAACAAGAGAATAATACTATTTGAAGATAGCCTGCAGGTGTTTTCATATAAAAGCCGTGACAGAAACCCCAACCTGGGAGGACTTTTACCCTCGTGGGTGCTCGACTGGACCAGAGGGAGCGGTTATGATGGGGCAAATGACCTTACGTTTCTCAAACATGGGCTTGGTCTTCATCAGTGGCGTGACGATGAAATGATTGACACCCTAGGCAACCATCCCTATCGAATCAAGGAAACATCCCCCGACGCTCTTTTCTCGCAAGTAGCACATCCGCAGAACCCTGGCGCACAAACCACGGTTATTAAAGTATGGGCTGCTTTACTAGACAAGGAATTTCACAAGACACTTCAACTTCTTGGGGAGGGAAGATGCTACTTCCAAGGCGCTCGCAAATACGAGATTGAGGAAAGACATGGTATACCGATCGAGAGCGACTACGAGCTGTGGCTTGTCCGCGGCTCGAAATACCCTCTCCTTTTAAGCAAGTACTATCACGGGTATCGATATATCAGGCCCATCCGTTGTACTAATCTATACCGGATAAAGGAGTTAGTACCTGGGGCTACGAACGAATGTGGAGAGATCGACATGAGCAAGATGCAGGAAACTAGGATCACAATCTTTTAAAACAGCATATATCCGCATCAGATGGTCTCAGGACACAAGATCTGTCGTTGAGTTATTGCGTTACAGCTACTGGTCTACTGAGGATACGCTGCACCGTCTGCTCTAGGATCGCTACCGGCCGACCAAACCGGCGTTCCATCAGGATCAACAGTATACCTGATAATCTGGCCCCTTCCAAACATAGACCTCTTCCAGTCTTTGAGCACGACAACATTATGTCCCAGCCCCTTCAACTCCTCAACAGTCTTTTCCGAAATACCCTCTTCCACATGCACAGTCCAGTCTAGCACATTACCCTCGTCAGGCATACCAGCTCCGATGCAGATGCGAGGGGCATCGAGAGCTTGTTGAGGGTTTAGACCGAACAATACTTGATTGAGAAGAACTTGGACGGTTCCTTGAGGCTGATTGTATCCACCCATCACACCAAACGCAGAGTGTAGGGAACCATCGCTTAAATTCGTGGCCATGCCGGGAATAATTGTGTGGTAAGGCCTCTTGCGCGGCTCAAGCTTGTTAGGATGCTTCTCATCCAACGAGAAATTTGCACCGCGGTTCTGAAGTGTGAATCCGCAACCCTTGGGAATAATTGCTGTGCCGAAACCAGCGTAGTTGGAGTTGATGAACGAAGCAGCGTTGCCAGCAGCGTCGCAGACAGTAAAATAGACCGTATCACTGCTTCGCAGAGCCGGTGATACAAAATCAGGATTTCCAGGCTGTACTCCATCATGGGCTTTCTTTGCGTCGAAGATCTTGGCTCGCTCGGCAAGGTATTCGGGCGAGATCAAGCCAGCGGTTGGCACTTTGGTGGTATCAGGATCAGTAACATACCAGCTCGCGTCCGTAAATCCCAAACGCAAGGCTTCGATAATGGCGTGTAGATAAACCGTGGAGTTATGATCGTCAGGTCCAAAAGTAGGAATCTTGCCCTGCTTCTCTAGCTGCTCAATGATACCAAGAGCCATCAGCGCGACAATACCCTGTCCGTTGGGCGGATGCTCCCAGAGCTCAACGCCCCCATTGGGGTCTTTACTTGCAATACCCTGACCACGGAACTTGACAGAGATGGGATCCGTGTTTTGCGTACCTGTCTCGAGATGGTGCTTCAAGTCGTCGAGTTCGAGGTATCCACCAAGGTCTTGCACAACCTTGACAATCTCCTCTGCGATGCGTCCAGTATAAAAGCCCTTCTTTCCCTCTGTTGCCAAGGCGCGGAAGGTTCTTGCGAGAGTTGGGTTCTTGAAGACTTCTCCTGGACGGGGAGCTCTGACGCCGTCTTGTGCGGAGGGATCTTGCTTGAGCATCTCTGCAAAGTTGGGAGAGGCATCACGAAGAAGCTTCTCCTGGGCTTGCCACTGTATCTCGATCAGCATATTCTCTCCTAGAGAAAGGACGATATTATTTACGCACCGAATGTGAAGCGATCTCAGTGACAGGGTGTCCATTCTCAGCCAACTTGATGGCAGGCTCAAGAATCTGACTCAAACTAAGCTTTCCGCTACCAAACCTCTCAACGGTGTCGACCCAACCGGCTGCAGCTCCGGGAACCGTTGCAGCGTGGACACCATGGGTTGGAATCTCGCCAATCTTCCCTTCGGGGATGTTAAGAGCCTTGCGGATAGTCTCGAGGGTTTGCTTTGCGCCTGAACGGCCTGAGCCGTTGAGACTCTTGACTTGCTTTGTTGCGGCGTCAAAGTACAGGAGAAACATGTCGCCTCCGATGCCAGTTGACACAGGTTCGGTGACATTAAGACCGGCGGCTGTCATGGTGAGTATTTGTGAGTGTAAATGATGTATCGGAGTACATACCAACTGCGACAGCTGCATCCTGTGTCTGTGTTAGTACCTTGCCGTAGTCTTTGACCGAGGAAGACTTACAGCAGCATTTCCTCCTGCTCTAAGAATTTCCAGGCCACATTTCGCCGCATGAGGTTGAGGTGCAGCTACGATTCCTTCAGTGCTATGAACAACGCTTCTTCGCGAAGGGAAGCCATTGAAGCCAGCTGATGGCGGCTCATATATGGAAGATGTAGGAAGTGGCATCTTGACGTTATCAGTACCACTAAAGCGATATAATTATAATGTCAGTGAATGAATGACTTCAGACTTGAAGACCAGATCTGAGGGGATCATGGGTGAATGATATAATTACCTAATCGACTTGTAACCTCGGGTCAAGTCCGAATATTGCTCTACCTCTACGTGGGGGAGGGGGACGTTTGAATGGCGGGGTAATTGGCAAATGTCGTGATAACGGAGTTCCATCCTCGTTCAGGTCGCCGATCCTCGGACAAACATTGTCCGAGTTGGGTAATTAGAGGGCGTCCTTTATCTAGATTTATATGATTGATGGACGTTTAGCCTCCGGGAATAATTACAGGATGAGTATTTATTCTCCGACTGTTAGTAGTTACATGTCAGAGCCTGTTTAAGCTTGAACTTGAATAATCTCTGTCGAACCAATTGTACCATGTAGTGACCAGCATAACGTCAATCGATAATACAGGGATAACCATAAACTCAATTGATCGAAATAAAAAAGGAAGATAAAATATTGTTTCCATTGAAATAAATTGGCATTTCATACCTGCAACTCCATCACAACTTGCACAGTAATTGTCACTTTGCAATCTTCATCCCCAACCTCTGAAGATAAGAGTAAATTGACCCTTTGGGCACTTGTCCAATCTTGCTCATCCATCGCGCCGCGAAACTACCTGTACCAAGAGTCAGCCAATTTATACTATATATCTCAATCAATTTGATGACTTACCGAGTCGAGGCCCAACTGGATCAAAGCCCAACGCTCTCAATACCCAAATGAGATCGAACTCTACCAAGACAGCAATAGCAATGATCGTCCCCGCTGCAATAAGAGCAGCATAGACGGGATGCTCTTTCGCAAACTGCCAAGCGGTTTCCGTAGCCTTTTTGACAGCTTCGGCCATGGGCTTTGCCAGCTTTGCGCCGTCCTGGATGAGCTTCTCGATCTTGTGCTCAATCCCAACGGCAAGGCTTTCGGTCCAGCCATTGGTGGAAATGACTTGCTTCAGACGGTGATGAAGTTCTTCTTTAGAGCCTTCGTGGGTGCTCAGAATATCAACAAATTGATCGGCTGCGTTGTCCGAGTAGGGAACTGGTTGAGAGGTGATGAGGGTCTTTTCGTTGCTCTTCATCTCGCCAATTAGAGGGGATGATCGAGAGGAGGGACCTTTGCCTGTGAGGCAAGTCAGGATTGAAGTAATTGGATTCATCTTGAGCACTTCTTTTTTCATATCTCCGGTTCTTGAACGTGTGCGTGTATGAGAAGTGACTTAGGGATGATTGATGAATAGGCAGGCTGCGTGACGGTCGACTTTTATGATGGATGATGGATGGAAGGCCTCCCGCATATACACCAGACCAGTAATAACAACAATTCGTGATGGTGAATCAGATTTGACGTATAAGCGCCGATATCTCATTGTTGGCCATGCTCTTTAAATGCGCCTCACTGTTGGCCATGATCAAACCAACAGCATACCGTCCAGGCCACAACACCGGTCGCAAGGCGTACTCGGTTGAGAGAATGCATTAATTTCAACCAAGGCTTTTCTGATGCCTCTGTGATTTTCCTTAATAACTTGAAAGCACAAGTATCGATCATGAGATTAGGGGAGCGCAATAGATAACTAACCCGTTCAAAAGGCTTCACCAACCAAAAGGCTCTAGTTGCATTCAAAAGGGTTGCACTTGAGCAGTGTAATTTATTGTATCATTCGGGCATTAACAGCCACGTGTTCAGTTTTTGTCTCATCCTGGGGAGTCATTGTTCTTCAACAACAAAGTGCAAATTGAACCCTGTCTGCGATTGATCCAGACTCAAACTCATGTTTGAGGAATTACCCTGCAGTTCACTTACAAATCTTCACGCAGCACCGACGGCTGTCCGATAGTGTTTCGGCCCTCTCACAATGACCCAGACCCTTACATTCCACCCCGAAAGCTCCAACCAGATCAAGACCACAAACTATCCCCCGTCCATCGCGGCGGATCGGGGCACTAACAACCTTGTTGACCTCAAAATACATCACCATATTCGCAACAAGTTAAGATGGTTACTGATTGCCCGACAGCAAACTTGGCTCGACCCTGAATCGTCAAAAGTAAAAACGTCAGGACTCAGGGACTAGCCAACGCCACGTACATAACCCGGTATGGAGGCTCTACCAAAGTAGGCAACGTTGATGTCTCGGCGGAATGATAAGCTCAAGACTAGTCCTTTGCGGCACCACTCAATGCAGGGTCCCGGCCCTGATCATCGTTCCTGCATCTGCGATTAACTTTACGCGGGAACAAACAACATCATGACGACTAACTCCCCACGATGGAACAAAGTTTTAGGAGGCTTTTTTTTGTATAAGATGGCATACCTGCTCGCCTCATGAGCTGAGATTCCAGCCAAGTACACACTCATTCTTCGTTTCATTACTCTAAACACAGACTTATACACTCCCTACAAACTCATTTATATCTATCTATCTACAAAACAAACAAAACAAACAAAATGAAGGCTGTTTTCGCCCTCACTGTTGCCATCCTCGGCGCTGAGGTTTATGCTTTCCCCCAGTTCATCCCTCCCAAGGGCAACTACGCTCTTCGTCCAGGCACCACCAGCAACAACCAGGGTAGCAACACCAACAACAAGTACGCGCCCAACAAGAACGCTGCTGGAACAGGCATCAAGTACTCTCCCAACAAGTCAGGCAACCAGGGCAGCGGCTCAGAACGCGTCGTGCAGGGCTTTGTTCCCGTCAGGGGCGGCGGTTCCAGCAAGCGTTCTGCCGATGATGATGACTACGATGTCCCCAATGGAACTCAGGAAGACGACAGCGGTGATAATGGAGTGATGTTCACCACTTTCACTGCTCCACGCACCAAGATCGGTACCATTAAGAAGGAGGAGAGCGCCGGTGATGATGACGATGCTGCTGCTGCTCCCAAGGACCGCAAGCTCAAGGCTAGCAGCACCAAGAAGCACAAGGGAAAGAAGCAGAAGCACACTGGCGATGATTACCCTTCTTCCACAAATTCCACAGCCACTCCCACACCTTCTCCCAGCAAGGACAAGAAGACCGGCAAGCATACTAAGCACGCCAAGGAGGAAGCCAAGAAGGCTGCAAAGGCGGCAAAGGCTAAGCACGAGTCGGACAAGAAGTCCTCTAGCGACGATGCTCCCAGCAAGACAGCCGAGGACGATGCACCCAAGGCTACGCCTGTTGCCGTCAAGAAGAAGTTTAGCAATGCCTCATCCGCTAAGAAGGCCGACAAGAAGGCCAGCAAGAAGAAGCAGCACTCTGAGGCTCCCAGCCATACAGCGACAGATGACCATCCCAAGGCAACTCCCAAGAGCAAGAGCAAGGGCAAGCACCATGCCAAGACGGAGGCTCACAAGGCCCACGTTTCCAAGAACGCTTAGATTTCCTTAGTATCTGAACGGATTACCCTCATTTTTTCCCATCTCAATTAATTGTACCTAGACTGAGTTTAGAACGACTTTCTTTGAATTATCGTGGTGGAAGGGTAGTCGGTAGTAAGACTGGCCATGATCGGCTCATAGCATCTAGAAAATTTACTTTTGTTAAAGAATGCGGCCATAGCTATTTCAATCTTATAATTGGTACCAATATTGTGATCAAAGTAAAATATGTCCGCAAGTGGTATGGTAGTGAATGTTCCTCTTACATGAATATGTGGCGCTTTTTGACAGCGACGTTTTTGGTTTGGTGCTTGTTCTGGCTTCCACTAAAAAGGCCAGCCCTGTTATAAGGCCCTGATCTACATTTAGTGTAATTGGTCAAATGTTAGTGTATGACATTAGCGTTCGTTGGGCTTGGGCTAGATTGGTGGCGAAGGGTCCTTGAACGTCATCATGTATCCGGTAGGACCACGGATCACACACATTGTCCATGGTGCACTTCGGAATATGACGTTCATAAATAATGACGAAATGATAAGAAATAGCACATCTTCTCATATCGTGCATAATGTGCTTAGACTCGCTAAGTGTTCTTACTGAGAAAGCTACGGTCCCCGGGCAGCTACCTCTCTATTCATGATGAATGCTTGCAAACCTCAAAGCCTTGCAGTTTGGTCGCAATGCATCCTTCAGAAGTGCACATGATTCTTCCAGAGAAACCATTGTCCAACAGAAATAGGTACGCTCAGCCACACAAACGCAGTCAAAACTCCCATTCTGGAACAAACAGAAGCATTAGCCACTTTACAGCAGGATGCTGTATTAATGACCAAGACAACCCCATCCACAACAGCACACAACCAATATAATGGTCCCATTTGAGGTACGGCTTGCGGCATGCTCACACAGAATACACCCAGAGCGACGCAAATTACGCTGAAGGAAAGTATCAAGGTGTTCACGCCTTGATAGTTGCGAACAAGAATCTCAATGCACAATCCTAGATTAATGCATAGGCACGTAGCGAATAGCAACTGAGAAACGTCAGTAAAGGTCGCCAGTGTTTTGTAGTAAACCTACACTTGAACCCCAGCGATAGACATCTGTTTTCACTATCGATCTCCCGCAGGTATACCACGAATTAAAGAAAATTGAATCGGTAGAGGTTGATCGAATAGTTTGGCGGCTTGATCGATGGCTCAGTGCTGAGCGGCTTTGAGGACGACTCCCATGTAGTGAATTGTGATTATTTTGTATTGGCGACCTTCGATGGCCCTTCTTCGGCTTGGAAAATTGTTTAGACGGCTGTTTCATTTCTGGTTCGTGGTTAACCACCGAAGGCCCATGTGAAGTCTGTGTGTCGTCCACCTTTTCCTGTCCAGCACTCGGGTGATGCTTGCACAGACGACCAATCTGGTCGCCGCAACTCGAATACCAATGGTCTTGATCCATGTCTCTTGGGTCTCTTGTATGTTGAGTCACAGAATTGGCCAACTCTACAGCCTTTAGTCCTTCGTATTCATGCGGAACATGTTGAAGCAGGCTGACATTCCACGCGATCCAGTGATTGCTGAAGCGCGAAAGGGGAGAGTCGTCTTTGGCGTAGTCCTCGATGTCTTTCCACGGTCCGAATGGAGACAAGGCACAGTTCTTGATGAAGACACCCATGCAGAACTTCTTGAACACTTCGGCTTCCAACCTTTCTCCCAGCAGCCAGGCTTCGGCGGTGTTCGACAGCCAAGGCTCTTGCATAAGCGACTGGTCGTTTGAGTTGACAGCAGTGGCGAAGTTCTTGACCCAGTTACAGAACAGGCCCAATACCTCGTATCTAGTGCCACAAATGATGACTTGTCGAGTGTCTTTCTGGGAAAAGATGCGAGCTAGATAACGGGATACTGAGCATATCTGGCGTCGTTCAAGTTGGAATGTCTCCGTTTCGGAATCTCCGCACTGAAGCGTCACTGGGTCCTCCATGCATGTTCTGACTGAAAAGAGAATCAACAGAGGTGTTTGAGATGTGGATAGTTTGCCGTCCAATTTCCCTCATGCAGGCCTAAGACTTCCAATTAAAGGTGTCATGAAGAATAGTCGTAGCCGATGCCATCAATTCCCTGCTCATGCACCTTCCAGATTCACATCGCCCGTTGGTTATAGCTGTGAGAGTGTATCGGATAAACATGTAGGCAGCCTTATCATACCTTTTCTGGATATCTGTCGCTGGTCTCAACATCATCCAGGTCTTGCTACTTTCTTTTGACCAGTCAAAGGCTTTCCGATCTCGCAAGCATGTCTCATAAGGCGAGTTTTGAGTGACGAACAAACGGTTTGGTGGAACAAAGGAGACTCTCACAAGATTGGTCACGTATCTTGATGAGTACATGACGGAATGTGAGGTTGCGCGCACCTTTCAAGTTTTGATATGCAACGATCTTTGGGCAAGTGCAGCTGGCAATCCTCAGGACTTCTTATGGTAAGAGCGAATTGCCTCGATTTCCCCGCGCAGTCACAAACAATTCTCCGAGTCAAAGTATCTCAGTTACGTTACTCTTCACACTTACATGCCATACCTCATCTTTTCCTCATCGAAGATCCAGTCCAACTTCGTCGTCAATCAATATGGCAGAGCTACATAGACCTGCCCTTGGTCAAGAAGTCTCCATTGGAACTTTATACGACGCAAAGCGCGATCAATTCCTGCCTTCGTCAGTTCTGCCTCTCCCAGTACCTGAAGGTGTTGTCTCAAAGTTTCCTTGTTCTATACAACAGCAGCATGAGATTACTTGGTCTGTGGGAGCGACCCATAAGGAGAGATTTGCTTTGCTGGGCATCGATTCAAATCTTGCTGCGAGTGTTGCTTGCGACTTGATCGTCCCTCAAGGATCTGGAACCTTTCTAAAGGATGGTACCTCTCAAACGGATACCTTACAAGGCAATATTCGTCACATTTATAATACTTCCAGGGAATTTCTGGACCTTAAGGATCCCACCTTCCTAGATTTACTTGCCCAAGGAACCATCAACTCTACGGATCGCTACAGTACCTATGTCGTCGTCGGGGTCAACTATGGGCTTCAAAGCATTATTGCGATGAAGTATTGCCTTAAGGACCCCAACAACAGGGCCAACACGGAGCCTATCCTCCATCAGGATGTGATAACAGTGCATGAAATCGCCAATTCTCTTCACTCGCTTGACTTCAGTGACAATACGGTCAACAGACGACTGGCTCTTGATTATGAATACTGGCTTTATACCGATGAACAGAAAGAGTATGGTATTTACATGCCGAGTCTAGCTCTAATATTCACGTTCGTCCAAAAAGGTCCTCAACAGATTGGCGCAGATACTGGACAGAAAGGACACCCAATCATATACACTCTACTTCCCTTGCAGGTGCTGAAGGCGATCGCGCTTGGAACCCATGATATACCCAACTTCTTCCGTCCACAGCTTTTCGTTATTGATATAAAACCAGTTCTTGATATCTTCGACCGATTTAACGAAGGCAAAGAAAAGCTAGATGACTATAAGTTGTTCATCCAGGCCAAGAAGCAATATATCCCTTTGGAACACATCGACGGCGTCGATAATGCAATCCTGCGCATTTCGGGTGCCCTAAATAACGTCAAGGTCGAACTCAAAAGAAGGTTGCTCGACGTTAGAGACGGGATAAGTAATGACAATCATTTCGATTCGCTATGCGATAAAGTCGGATCCGAACCCGATAAGTTTTCCTTGATCGCAGGACAGCAAAGCGACAAGATCAAGTTCATCACCTATGCTGTGGATCATGGCGCTTCCTACATCGGTTTCAACGGCCTGTCTCTCAAAGATATCACTTTACACCACGATAGTCCTACACCGTATACCTTTGAGTTTAACAACGCTGTTCTCAAAGGTTCTCTCACGTGGAAGGACCAACATGATGCCTTCATGGAGTTTTTGTTAAACTCCCAGAGACGATGTCAAGTTTATATTATCGATTGCGATGCGCCAACAGAGCGTAAGCATCTCGACTGTGCTCGCTTCAGTGAAATGCAGAGGAACAACACGGTGTCACCGCAGTACGAGAAGCAGAGCTACTCGTTGTCGGAGCAAAAAGAGACAGTACGGCAAAGACCGTCTCGAAAATGCGTCGCAATTTATCCCCGAGAAGCCCTCGATGTGTTCACTACAGACGAACCCGTGGAGCAACGTCTGATCAAAATGCCCTGTCCCGGAAAGAGATGCGATTCCCAACGAGATCGCAAGTGGAAATGTGCCGAGTGCGACACCTTCATTGGATGGTGTTACGAGGACGAAAATCTATACTGCGACTGTGGACGAGCCCCCTGTGACACTTGGCGGTTCAAATGTGACGGGGACAGTCATGGACGTGACTTTGACCGACCTTCTTCAAGGGACCTGGATAAGTGTCTAAAAAGATCGCTTCGGCCTCTCTATCGAAACATCCTGGTTCTAGGTGAGACCGACGTTGGAAAGTCGACTTTTATTAATGCTTTTTACAACTTTCTCAAATTTGAGAGCTTCGACGAGGCCAAGGCGAAGTCCAAAAGGAACCTCGAATACGTGATTCCCTGCCGCTTTCCCATCACCATACCGAGTCGAACTGGCTCATTGGACTACGATACCCAAGACATCCGTGTGGGCTCTCGAGATGATGAACGAGACGGAACCAGCGGCGATTCTGCGACACAAAAGACCTCGGTTTATACCATGAAGTATAGAAACACTACATATCGCCTGTTTGATACTCCTGGTATCGGTGACACGCGAGGCCCTGAGCAGGACAAGGAAAATTTGAGAGGGATCATGGACCGGCTACGGGACTACGAGGAGCTTCATGGCGTATTGATTCTACTCAAAACCAACGAAACTCGGATGACAGCCACGTTCCAATTCTGCTTTGAAGAACTCTTATCGAGTATCCAACGCGACGCAGTCCCCAACATTGTTTTTGGCTTTACGCACACCATGGACTCTAATTATCGTCCTGGCGGCTGTTTTCCTATCCTCAAACGTAAGCTGGAAGATCACAAAAACGTCGACTTTGTCCTGGACCGCCAAACAGCATACTCTTTCGATGCGGAGAGTTTCCGTTATCTAGCGGCTCTCTACCGAGGAATCGAGAGGGATGATGAGACAAAATGTCACGAGAGTTGGGACAAATCGAGAGCCGAGGCGTTGAGGTTTCTTCAACACGTTGATAGACTAAAACCACATGACGTTGGGCAAACCCTTAGCATGGATGGGGTGCGTCGAGCGGTAGAACAACTGATGATCCCGATGGTCCAGGTGGCGCAGGCAATAAAGGACAACATTGAACTCCTTGACAGGGACGTGAAGGAGCTTCAAGACACGCGGCTGACTGGCGACAAGTTGCGAAAGAAGCTGCATTTGCAAAGAATCGAGTTGACTGCCGAGAAGCTGGACAAACCGCGCACAGTTTGTAGGAACAGTAAATGTTGCGACTTGAAGACAAATCCGAACGGCGAGGTGATTACAGATTACAAATCGGTCTGTCATCGCGACTGCAAGCTTCCAGATGTCACTGAAGATTCTCCTGGCCACCCAGGGCTAGCGGACTGTCGAGCTTTCAAGCGAGACAAGACGACTTGCAGCAATGAGAAATGCGGTCACCATTGGCAGGAGCACGTACACATCCTCTACGAACTGGAAGAACGCAAAGTTCAGGTCAAGGACACTGAGGTTGAACGTCGGTTAAAGGCCAATACAAACGACGTCACAGTTCGTCAAGAGGGTATACGAAAGATTAAAGATCTTCAGAGGGAATACGAAGAAGAGCGTGAACAACTACGAACAGCGATGGTGCGGTTCGTGGCATATCTCAAAGAGCATGCCATAACTGCCGTCAACGACAGGACTGATAATTACTACACTGAACTCATCAAGAACGAGGAGAACAAGATCCAACGCGCAAAGGATAGAAAGATGAACGTCGACTTTAACATCAAGAAGCTGCAAGGTCTCAAGCAAGATCTTGCCGCGCATCTTGAACTCACCGAGACGATCAAACACAACATGCGGGCTCCTCGTGATTCATCAGACAAGCTTCTCACCAAAGAGGGTGTGAGGAAACTGATTCAGGACTTGTATGATCTGCCACATTTTGGAAAAGATTTGCAGAAGATGAAGATTGACATTGTCTCTTCTCACGAGACGAATAGTCGCGAACGGTCGCATCGCCGGGAAAGGTCTCGTGGGAGGAAGGATGTTACCTCGGGTCAGTACGTGGAAGACAGAGATGGGCCAAGGCCATCAAATAGGCGCGAAAGAGAATCGAGTGGCAGGAGGGGATCGACTCGTGAGGATAGGTCTTGGTTGCCATTTTGGCGCTCGTTAAAAGATCAGTCAAACGGAGAACGCTAACGATACGACAGGGAATGGATGAGCTTGGATATAACAAATGTCACTCGTTTGAATTGAATACAATACATGTGATAGTTTAACTTTATTTATTCGTTTATACAATCTATCATTTAACCCAGAAATAAAACCTTATGTATAAGTGCTGTTTAGAAGAGCCTCCAGAGGGAGTCAGCAGTCTTGGTTCCCTTGAAGCGACTGTACCATCTCACAACAGGCCACAGAATCAGCATGGCCATTGCCCAAATGGCAAGGTAGGCAAAAGGGTTGTCGATGCCGTCCGTGACATCAGGGTTCATGGGCTTCTTCCTTCCTGTATCATGACCAAACAAGTAGACAAAGATAGCACCAAAGCCAAAGACGAAGAACATATGCACGATGTAAAAGAACAGCGCAGCTCGTCCAAAGTCAATCAGCATGGTAAATCGGCTTGCCACGCTTGTAGGGATGCCTCTGAATATGGCGAGTAGGAACAAGTTACCAGCCATGGTGAAAGCCCAGAATGCAACATCAGGAGGGTACTTCATGATGTAGAAGAAGGACTGCACAGAAACCAGGTACTGGTTGCGCTCGGGGTGGGCGATTTGCGCGGGCGTCTCCAGACATCCTTCGGAGAGGTTGCCGAAATGCGCGACACGTGTCAGGACAAACAATAGGAAGAAGGACAGGCCCGCGACCAAATGGCACAGAGAAGAAACTCGGGCGTTCCATGTCTTTACGACGTCGATGCGACCATAGAGTAATCCCAGGATGGCGAAGGATACCCATGCCATGGGAGGGAAGACGGACATGACACGCGGTGTAATAGTGGTCCAGAACCAGAAGCCGAACCAGGGATTGTGAGATACGGCAGGGCTATCAGAAGGACCGCCGGGGTTGTCGTCAGAGAAGAGCGTTGCGTGGTCCTGGACCTCGCAGTGGCCGTGGGTTGGCGAAAGCCAGATATTCCACCAAATCGTCACCAAACCAAGCACTGCGAGAAGGGCATTATGCGCATGCCATGAAATGCGCTCTGCGCGGGTAGTCTTTGTAAAGGAAGCGCTTTCCAACAGCGGCTCGTTCTCCTCGTCGTCTTCCTCCTCGGGGAAGTATTGAGCAATAGCGCTCGCCAGTAGAGGTTCCGTCGAGTCGATTGCCAACCACAGCATACCGGCAAGGAAGTAATCGATGGCGAGCGAGAACAAAACGGCGTTCATGAGCCACACCTTGCCCAGCGTCATAACGATGCCCATGGCAAAGTTTGCCAGGATCAAAACTCCCGTGCGCACAGCAAAGTACTGCGCGATTCGCAACTTCGACCAGCCCAGCTTCGTGCGCGAACGTCCAAGGTACACCACGCCCACACCCAGAAGCAGCGTGAAACCTGGCGCACAGAGATGCGTAAGCGTGCGAACGAAGTAGGCGAATTTTGTGTTCCATTCCTTGATGGGCACGCCGTCCATCTCGGTCTCGCGTCCGGTGCCGTGGGACCAGGTGTTGAGGGCGAGAGCCATGTGGTCCATGGCCATGAGGAGCATCAAAAGGCCGCGGAGCAGATCGGGGGGTAGGGCGCGGGAGCTCGGGTTTGTCGGCTTGGAGGGTTCGGGTTCGGGGGTGACTTCTTCGAGGACTGGTGGCTCAGAGGAGGGATCGGGTGGGAGTGTGCCGTAGGCGATGAGGTGGCCGAGACGTTGGTCGGAGGATGAACCATGGTGAAGAAGATGACTGGGCCTCCGGGGAGGAGGAGACCTTGGGCCAGAAGACCTTGGAGGAGGAGATCTCGGACCCGGAGACCTCGGAGGAGGGGATCTTGGTTGAGGCTGAGCCATTGTTGGTATTGCTGATGGCTACTAATCAACTCTGTGTAGAGAGTTGCTTTGTAGACAAAGAGAAAGAAAAGAAGAGAAAGAGGGAAAAAAGAGGCAGGAAGGAAGTCAAGGGTATATCATTTTTTCGGGTAGGTCGGTGTGTTTCGACCCAGACCCCCCGATGCTCCGACTGACCGCGATTTCGGCATCATAGACTTGATTCTAGAAGCTGATTTGATTATTAACCGGCGGACTTTTTTTTACCTCTGGGGGGGTGAGACTGAGAGGGAAGAGATCCTAGTCGCAATGATTGCGGAGATTGATTGTTAAGCGAGACGGGGTTAGCACTTTGTTAGTTTAGTGCTTCTGACGAGCTGGCGTTTCGCTGTCTAGCGTGTTTTATTTTCGTGGAGTTTTTCTGTGACAGTTGGCAGGTAGACGATGGTTCTTGGGTAGTTGATTTGCTGGCAATATGTGTGTTGGTAGTTCGTGGCAAGATGTGTTCTTAAACATGGTATTATGGACAAGTCGCATGGATGAAACCGATAAGATGAGATGGTGAATGAACTGTAAGACAATCGGACAAGGGGCTGAAACGGGCGACGTCATAGTCCGCAACGCTGACAAACACGACGATATACGATTAAGACCAATAAAGATACAGCTATCTAAACTTCAGTCTCAATTTAACAACTTGGCCTACCCAATTTCTACTGCTTGGTTACAGACTGCGCTGTCATGGGAAAGAGAAAAACATTCGTCTCTAGCTTCTTTGACACTGACTCTCATCCCTGCCCAACAATGTCTCAGAACTCCAATGCAAGTAGGGACTTGCTCGTCACCGGAATCAAACCATCTCCCTCCCGTAGGAACCTCAATCATACCCGCTCCTGTGGGGTGATTTGTCGTTCAAGCTAAGTATGCAGCAGATCACCAGCATCGAAGTTCAATCTACGTGGCCGGGTAGGTATCTGTTGGGTTTCTATATTCCATGTTGATAGTATGCTATTCTAGGTATATCTGCTGTGTTGGGTTGGGTTCGTGGCTGGGCAACGGGACCATTGCGCGTACCGCTCACGTCAGGCAAGAAGATATCTAGGATCTTCCCACCAAGAATAACTACATGAATTAATCATTGTACACGATTTGCAAAGCTTGGTTAAAACTGATTTGGTCCAGGGATAATGGTACTTGGATCGAAATATTCCCAGGATATTCAATACCAAGAAACCACCATTATCGGCCGACTCTGGAAGAGCAAAACAGCAGCTAATTTCTCCTCTCTTTTCTCAAGAACAAAGCCCATATCAACCATGATTGTATCATCCCGATCCTCTGGGCCCGTGACTGTTCGGACAAGGATAAGTTTTCCATTTGACATCTCATCGTGCAGAGAGCAGTGGGGCATTTGTTAGACCAACCAGCAAGCGACTTGATCGTCACAAGGATACCTTGGCTACTACATTAATTCTTGCTTTTACAGCCTCACTTGATGTTTTGTTGTCGTGCTAATTCTTTTCATGAGAGAATCCTGGAAAAGACATACATTCTAAGTAGGTATCGAAACAAACTAGACTAGCCTAGATAGTAGGCGGTTTGTATTCACAATAGGATGGGGTTTGGATGGAATTGTGATGACTCATAGCACAAAGACCTATCAGACCATACTTCTACCCGCCACAAACAAAACCATGCCAGCCACGTCGCAAATTCAGGTACGGGCGCATGCGCATGCCTTCCCTGCGGCCTGGCCTGCCAAAAGACGATCCCCCGCTCACACCGTTGCACTGTTTATTTTGCCTGTCTTGCGGTGTGATGAGGATCATTCGTCTCAGCGAGTCCTTTCGCTCCTGAAAAGTCCTTTTCTTTCGCTCTTGAATCCTAACATAATCTCCAAAACTCAGACGTTGCAATAGACTAATGAAACGATATACTATCTCGTCAGGGTTACTAAAGAAGGCGCTAGAATTTGTGCATGAGACAAAGAACGGTAGCGCCTCACGTAAATGAAGAATGAAACAAGCAACAGGAAATATATACCTGAGTTTATACATGTTAAAAATAGGTAATTAGGTTTCTGAGTCTTGTCTTTTTTTTGTAACCCACCACTTGCATGTATCTAACAAAGAACATTTCTAGACCGGGACAGCAAACAACCAACAAACCTACTTACCAACCAATCACCATATCTTACATCCACACTTTGTAGAAAGGTTGCATAGGTAGATACGTACGTACGCTACAACGCAAGGAAACATATTTTGCTCCTCAGGCTCTTATTGAGTATCATTCAGTTGTAGCTTTTGCACTAAGAACAGGTTTTCTTTGTTTCTCCAAAGGAAGTGTGCTTCGTTGATTGCCCAAATACCTACCTAGTCAGTTTGGTAACAAAGACGAAGGTAGGTAGATCTTACATCTAACAACCGAGTGCCAACAACCAACATCTAACATCTAACATTTCGTATCTAGCATCCAATATAATGTAACACTGACATCTAACATGACCGAAAGAATATTCAATCGTCATCCATAAAAGCGCAAACACATCTAGCAATCCAATCATTCACATTTATCCTCAACGCCACACTTGATGCGGGCAACCTTCTTTGTCCTCCAAAAGTTATTTACTTGACGAGTGTTTCCCTTCTCATCCCGCCGGCCTGTTACATCTCTCTCCCAAACACAGAAAGCAATAGAATCTCCCCTACGCAACATACCATATTTGACCCGCATATATATCCGTGCGCCGGTATCTTTTGATCATGGAGGTATCTTCTTCTATGAGCTCTGCAGCCGGTCTTGCTACACCTCCTTTTGACACTGTTCCCCCAGCCACAATGTCCCCCAGGCGATCTCGCCCGCCTTCTGGTGAAAACATCATCGTTGCCAAGAGCACTATCGTCAACACTCGGCAGTCTGATAAGAGCAAAACACAGAAAGAAAAATGCCGCCAGGAACTTTCCGATCATAAAAGTTTCACGCCAGAGAGCCTTGACTGTCTCCTTGACCTTCTGAACGATGATTTTCCCATCCCGACTATCAAGGTTATGCCATCTAGCTTTCTGAACGTGGAATCCACGAGTAAAGAACCGCTCTATGCACCCAGCAAATTCCTGGCACCGGTCTACCATCGTGCAGATCAGGGACATTGGTCACTTGTGTTTCTTAACCAGTGGCGCGTGGGGAATTCACACAAGAGTTATTTCAAGGCTCTCCATTATGACTCTCTACCTAGCAAAGAGCGGAATATCGTCGTTGAAGAGAAGCTCAAGGTTTGGGTGGAGCGGCATCATGGAAAGGATATGGAGTTGAGGTTCGAGCCGATTGTAAGTTTGTATTCCATGTCACATCTTTCGTTATTTCTGCTAACTCATTCAGACTGGTCCCAGCCATGACCAAAGATATATGAGCGGGCCATTCGTCATCATGGCGGCCTATGAGTTTACCAAGTTTGAAACCATCAAGTCAAAGTCCGAGAAGTGGGGTGATGATCCCAGAAAGTTTATCTTGGACATCCTGAATGGTAAGCGGCTGTCGACCAGTCCATCGCGTCGGGAGTCGTCGCTGTTTGTCACGGATGATACTCCGACCAAGCAAACAGAGACGCCAGCCCTTGCTACGCCCGCCGTCACGCCCTCCACGCCCTCCACCAAGAAGGTTGCCAGACCGGTCCCTACTTACAAGAATGACTGTTTCGCAAGACCATCTACACCTGCACCAGAATCTCCTCTTGAGGGGCGCAAGCGTACGGGCGTATCGCCCTTCACAAAGAGGCTGGCGGATAGAATCACGTCCAAGGTAGGCCCGATATCAACTGGGCTTGCCAGCGACACACGTTCAGAGCCCAACTCCAAGCGACGACGGGTTGAGAGTGAAGGTCCACTGCCGTTCAAAGCGAACGACAAGCCGGGTGATATCATCACCTTTTTTTCTGAGTTGCAATTACCCGACGCAGCTTCTGTGCAGCAAGAAAGCGATAAGCACATTGCCGAACTCCGTAGCAAGGAACAGAAGTATGAGAAGGAGAACAAGGCATTGGATGTCAGTAACCAGAAATATGCGCAGCACGAGAAAGATTTCAGCAAGTACTCTGGGGAGTACGAGTCGCTCAAAGCTCAACTCGACGAGAAAGAAAAGGCAAAAAAGGCTTATATCGCCAAACTATGCGGAGCCCCTTCAGAGTTCAAAAGCCTGGGCCTGACAGATAAGGAGCTGGCCGACACCTTGGCCACTAAATTCGACACGCTCATGAGTCCTCTGAAGGGTGATCTCGACGGCAAGTCGGCGAGGAAGCGCAAGGCGAGCGGGATGCTCGATTCACTGGGTGATGAGCGTAAGGCGCTACAGGCTCAAGTCGCGACAGCCATGCAAGAGAAGCTGTCGGCGGATTATGAGGCCAAACAGGCTGGTGAGCGTGAGGAGACGCTGGCCATCTTACAAGATGCTGCCAAAAAACTGAAGGATTGTAAGGACCGTTGGAAGGAGTCTGGAAAGACAAGCAAGTGGGTGACCGAATTTGAAGAGAGACGACGTCGAAGACAAAAGGAAGCGATGATGTAAGAACAAGAATGCAAAGGGATTGAATGGAAGGGGATCTACAATGAATATGCGCAACCCTCAAAGATCAATTGAAGTTTTTCCTTTTTTAGCAAGTATGTAAAACTAAGTACATATGTCTACAATTTGAGACAGATCCATTCGCCCAATCTTAGTTGTACCATGGATGTCTTGTTGCCTCTCGCTACAGCAGCTGGAATGGCGGATGGATAGAAAAGAGGGGTTTTGGAGTTGGAGGGGAAGCTCCCGTCTTTCAGACCAAAGCTCCCCCCGGGATCCGGCAATTCGGGCTGTTATGACGATGGCCATTTCACCTGGTAGCTCTCGAAATCAGCACAAGCCATCCAACATTTTTTTTAGTGCTTGCACGCGTGGGGCCAACGGCAGTGAGAAGACAAAACAAAACCAAACAAAAAAGAGAACAGATGATATTCCCCGGGTTCCGTCCCTGTAAAGTACAACCCTGGCCCTGTAACATTGGCATCCAGGGCATGGGTCACAAACCTCTTGTCCCCAACGAAGCTACCCAAGAGTTAGCTCAATCCGACAGACGACGAATTACACACGGTAATTGTCAATTGATAATGACTCTTCACGGAGTCTGCTCGGAAATGTCTCGTCAAACTACCGGCGCAGAACCGGGGCAAAGCACGGCTACGTACGGGCCGTCGACCGATTTCTTGGTTGTTATCAAGGAAACTTATCGCCGGTGGAGGTTCAAAAGTTAATTGATACTAGTGACTTTTTTTGGTCCCAAACCAAGGCAGGGCGAACGGGGAAGCAAAGAAAAAAAAAGAAAGGTTTTTGTCGTCAACTCAACTCAACAAATTGGCGTCCCATCTCTCAACCTTTCGGTATTTGTCCGTCCGATTCTGCTACTGGACCTGTAGAGACCAGAGACTCCCGCTGTATCAACCCCCCAACGCTGCACTACCTATCTTGTAGCACAGAAGCTCTCTACTGCAGGTGCTTTGTCCACCCGACTTGTCACATCCAATCCACTCACACCTTTGCATCTCGTCCCGTCCTTTATCGCGCCATTCTTCCCCCGGGGCAAGCTGCGCTCCAGTGGATATTATGCCCAGAATGTTTTCCTCTCGGCTCGCTTCATTTTCTCTCCGCTCGTCGGCCTCCTCTTCCTCCTCCTCCATCGCTTCAACTCTTTCTTCTCATAACATAGCTTCTCGTTCCATTTCAGCCGCTGCTGCTCGCTTCTCACAAACGCGCTTCCATTCTTCTTGTTCGTCGTCCAATTCAACACAACCAGACTCAACCTCCTCCTCCGCTTCAAAACCCACCTCGTGGCGCACCATGGCCGAACAGGACATCACAAAGTACCTCCAGCAGAGCCACGACCGGCTGTTTGTAAACAACCGCGAGTGGGCTGAGAACAAGGCCAAGGTCAACCCCGACTTCTTCAAGAACCTCAGCGCCGGCCAGGCCCCCGAGTACCTCTGGATCGGATGCTCCGACTCTCGCATCCCCGCAGAGCAGATCTGCGGCCTCGAGCCCGGCGAGGCATTTATCCACCGCAACATCGCCAACCTGGTCTGCAACACTGACCTCAACGCCATGGGCGTCATCAACTACGCCGTCAAGCACCTCGGCGTCAAGCACATCATCGTCTGCGGCCACTACGGCTGCGGAGGTGTCAAGGCCGCCATGACGCCCCAGGACCTGGGTCTTCTGAACCCTTGGCTGCGAAACATCCGCGATGTGTACCGCCTTCACGAGAAGGAGCTCGATGCCATCGCCGACGAGAGCGAGCGATACGACCGACTCGTTGAGCTCAACGTTATGGAGCAGTGCCGCAACGTCATCAAGTCTGCCGACGTTCAGCAGTCATGGCACGAGAACAAGTACCCCATCGTTCACGGATGGGTCTTTGGGTTCAAGGACGGTCTGCTCAAGGATCTTAAGATTGACTTTGAAGCGGTGTTGGGTGATATCCAAAAGATTTACAACCTTGTTGACAAGAAATAATTTAGAAGGGGGGGTGCGATTTTGGCGTTGATAGAATGAGAATTACAATACCGTTTCAGACTGTAGATGATAAGTGTCACTGAAGATGCATAGCTCGTATACAGCAGACAGCTCGGTCGTAAACCAAGGGGGGACGACGTCCACCTTTTAAACATAACAGTAGCGTTCCCCTAAGTGCCTGACATGCAGGGATATCACAAGTCCTCAGCCCTACAAGTGACTGTAACAGGGACCACGCCTTGGCTCGACCGCCTATATGACGGTCTGGGCCTTCAAGGTGTCAACGGCGATGCTAGCGGGTTTGTGTCCGTGGCGCAAGATTAGCATGAATTTTGTGAAATAAACATCGATCTAGCTTCTCTTTACTCTCTTATGAAGCAAATTGAGCCAGATACTCAAAGAAATTGAGCTTCTTGCGCCTTAAATCAGTAAATTCACATCATGAAGATGACTATCACGTGACCACCCTTTCAGGATGCATCTCCACACATCGTACGATTTCCCACATGGCCCTAGGGATTTGCATCGCGTACCTTGCAGACTTTCAATCCCGAACCAGATACGGACTGTTGTTCTGGGTGCCGGATTCGAGGTTGACGGGGATGATTTGTGGAGGATCGAAGCCGGAAGAGGAAGGTTATTTGGTGATGAGGAATGGGCATGTTTCTCATTGTGCCAGATAGGTACTAAGATGATGGACAAGATACCTGATATGGATACACTCTCGCATGATCTGGCACATGTCAATTCCGATCTAGAATAATGATCTGATGCACGTCTGTGATAACGGTGCTGCAAAATTAAGCTTAATTTGTGCCTCCGAGATTTAATGTTGCTGTGATAGAACAACATTTGGTAGGTTCCATGCGCATACCTTGATGGCGAGCCTAAGCAAAGTGCTGTACCTCAATGCAGCCATCAATCCACGCTGGCTCCTGTCACTCAGAACTAGATTTTTAACTGTTCCTAACTACTACCAATCAAATGAATTATTACTTCTCAATTGCTAAACATAGTCCAGACCTGTTTTTTGTGGTGATGCGGACTAGTAAAGCTAATTGTTGATGAATCAGCATATTCAATGATGCCTTCAAAGTTTGCCAATTTTTGTCAATTCAATCATCCAAAGTCTGTTTTTTACAAACGACTTGTCTCAATAGTGTCCCAACCTCTTTAAAAAAAATCCTTTTGAACTATTTGTCATTTAATACTGCTAGTCGATGCAGCACTTCCGATTTGTGAACACGCTGTGTCATGACTGAATTTACTATTCACTGTACCTTTTGTTCCTCCTACTGATGGCCAAATTTGTCCAACACAAGGGTCCCAAACTTGGTACAAGGCAAGCTGCCTAAATAAACAGACACATCTGAAGAGTTCGCGAGTCAAAGATAACTCTAATACTAATTACAAACTGCGATAGGCTATAGAAATTGTTTCTCGCTTTGCGACAAGCTTGCGTTCATACTTACCCTACAGGGATAGGATCAAGACAACGATCCAACGCTCCCGGTTATCGACGTTGCAGTCTATCTGGCTATGTTGCCTAGAAACCCAAAGCAGAGACGTTTCCTTCTAATCTATCTAGGTAGTCTAATACCAGCCTCGCCCATTCTCACCCAAGCACCCAGGTTACAACTCACCACCACTGTTGAAATACCTCAACCACCACCGGGCCGTATACATGATTCCCAATTGCGCATCTTCTTTCAACAATAAATCATTATAAATGACCTGGTCTGGTGGTCTAGTGGTATGATTCTCGCTTAGGGTAAACCCTATAGCATAGCTTGCGAGAGGTCCCGGGTTCAATCCCCGGCCAGACCCTTTCTTTTGCTAATTGCGCCTTTATTACATGCAGTTGTTGTGATTTGCTCTTTGCTCTGTTGCGCCTCTGGGTTATGTTAGTTATGGTGGTTAGCTGTTTCGTCCTGATTGGTGCTGTTGTTGGTCGATAGTGAAGGACGAACCAAACGCGTTTTACTTCTTTGTCTTTCAGTTTCCTTTCTACTCGATGTGTGTCATGTGGACTGGAAACCTTTTATCAACTGGTTCAAAGAAATAATCACGATGTATCCGCATGAGTATTTCTATTTTACCATTGTCAGCCTCCCTGCTAAGAATAACTGACCTAACGACGTTCTTTGTGGGCTTGCTTTTGTTGCTGTTTAATGGTGTGGAGCTTGGGCTAGGTAATTAAAAGCACGCGCCATGGGCCGTCGCGTAAAGCCCGGGTTGGAGTACGTAACAGAAAACCTGGTCTTTATGCGCTGTAAGACGTAATAACCAGGACAGTTTACGCCCCTGAGTGTGTGTATTTCTGCTCGCTTATTTACCGTACCGCAATCTCGCGCCCAGCAATAATTCTGTCACCCTGTGATGAAACATGTAATGAGCAAACGCATCATGATTTTAGCCCAAGACCTTGTCACTCCAACAAATTGAATCGATGCAAACGAAAAGTAAACAACACATTCATTCATCCCGTCTCATCCATCCCATCTCGTCCGATTCATATCCGCATTTTCCACGTAAGACAAAGAAACAAGTAGTAAATCAACTACTGCATTTAGCACCACCCCAGTTCTTTTTTTCACCGTCTTTATCTTTATTTACATACGTGCATTGAATTGTTTTCTTTGTCATCGGCTTAGACCCTATTTTTCTCCTGCCCTGTTTTTTCTTTGTTCCATCGCCATGAACGCGCTCTTTGGCTTCCTCTCGTCACCGCTCAAAAAGCAACCCGAGAGACCATCATCATCCACCATGCCTGCTCCCGCTTCACAGCCGCGAACTTATTCGCCTAGAGAACGTCGCCTTTCTAAACGCGCCTCGGACCGTTTTTCAATTTCAGAGTCGGAAGGTCGCAGCCCTGTAAGTGCCCAACTACTGATGCGCCCTGCCACTGCCATCATGGACGACGACTACTCCTGCCTCAGCGACACCTGCCTCCCTAATAATTATCTTATGGAATAACTATACTGACTTTTTTTCCCCCAAGCGCTCGCGACGCAGCAACGTTTCTATTACATCATCTGTACACGATACAACTGGCGATATCTCTATCACCAGCTCAAAGCGCGAAACTATCGCTACAATGCCCCCTCCCTCCAAAACTCCAAAGCGATCATCCATGGGTGCTGCGCAGTCATCACCCCGCAACCGAACCACCGCGTCTCAACGCGTCGCATCCTCCCCACGAGTACAACCTTCACCTAAAAGGCAGCCGTCAGTCGAGCTTGGCGAGGATTCCATCGTTAGCGGCTTCAAGGACACCAACCATTCTCCAGCTATTTCAAACAGGGCAGCCAGTGCTAAGAACTCTCCTGCCATCCCGAATAAGGCGCTTAGTGCAAAGAATTCTCCTGCCGTCTCTGCTAGGAGCAGACGATCCAGTGTCATGAAATCCCCTGCTACAACCACCGTCACAAAGGAATCAACCATGGCGGCTAGTTCCACTGAGGCGAATGGTCTCGTGGAGAGCGACAGTCCTGCTGTGCGCGCTTCTCCTAGGTCTCGACCGAGATCCAGACGATCGCAAGTCGTCGCTGTGGAGGAAGAACAACCCGAGGATGAAGAGGTGCGCGCAGCACAGGAATCTGAAGTAGAGGACCAGGAAGTCAAGGCGCAAGAGGCAGACGAAGAGGAAATCGAGCAACAAGAGTCTGAACAAGAGGCTGGGGCTGAGGACGACCAAGAGCACGAATTCAAGCGCATCATGGACCATCGCTGGGTTGGCGAGAGGATAGAACTCCGCGTTGAGTGGAGTGATGGCGAGCGCACATGGAGCGACGAGCAGACTTTCCACGAAGATTGCCCTGAAGCACTCTTCGAATTCTGGCGCAAGCAACCTCACGGACGACCTGAAAACCCCAAAGACCCAGGCGTCTATCAAGTCTTTGCCATCCGTAAACACAGGACTCACCGGGGTAAGAAGCAGGTGTTGGTCGAGTGGCTGGGCTACGACAGTTCAGAACAGACCTGGGAGAACCAATCCTACATCGAGCAGGTTGCCAAGGGTCATGTTGAACAATACATGAGCAAGCTCAAGGGAACGGACAAGGCCAAGGCCAAGGCCGACACAAAGGCCCAGACCAACAGCAGGATCGCCGCAGCGTCCAAGAAGGGGACTGCAAAGCCTGTCGCTAGGGGCAGAGGCAGACCCAAGGCTGAAACAAAGTCAAGTACCAAGACCCTGGGCAAGACCCAAGGCAAGTCAAGAGTCACAAAACGCTGAGTCAAGGCCTGCCAGCTGTTCAATGTGTGTTTAGACTGTACTACTAGGAGGGTTGTTCAACCCAACATGGAACGTAGGGTTGTCGCATTATATTAGATGGTTGAGAAGAAAATTAGGTATAGTGCCTTATGACGGGATGATATTTTATACTGTAGTTAAGTTAATTGAGTATGCGAACCAGCATGATTACTTTTGTTTCTATTAAATCATTTGCTGTCTTTCTTATCTCTCTTTGTGTCGCGGAAAACTGATAGACCAAGTAAGCATTCTCCTAAATAGAATGAGTATGCAAGTGTATCTCTCAATCTTCAGAAACTCTATCTTGGCACCGACGTCGGTAAGATTGCTGTGCTATTATAAACTCCGTATCCCTACGGAGTTTTGGCTGCTGAGTGGGACCCATCGGGATTCTTTGAGTATGGGGCTGACTGTACCCATCACGTATAATTCATCTCACCCTCTCAATTGTTCATCTTTTACATATCCAAACCAAGAGAGTTGTTATTAGATCTACCTAAAAAATGTCTTCGCCTAACATTTCTTATCGTATCCCAACCATTATTGTTCTCGCCGTCCTCGCCATCTTCGGCCTTGACGCGCTCCTCCTCCAGCTCGAGCGTAATGGCTGGATGGACATGACACGCAGCATAACCCAGGACCCCCTTCCTCGCTTCTTGCCCGAAACAGATAGACTGCTTCTCAAGCGATACACGGGAATTGGTCTGCTTGATGAATTCTTTGCCTTTTCGAACGTCGTCTGGGCGAACGTCACAGATGGTTCGAGGCCGGAATTGTCGCTTTTCATGATTTGCTTTGGAGGTCAGCTTATCGCTACGTTTATGGTGTTTGTCATCGAGGCGCAGAGAACTATGGGATTGGCTCCCGTTGTACTCAAGTAAGTTATGCCCATTTTTAATGAGATTTCAAGGTTCTGACGAGGTACTCAGTGGTGCTGTTTGGCTATGGGTGATTCAGTCCGTCGGCTTTGGCTTCATTGCGCCGGTATACTACATCGTTCATCTCCTGTTGACATCCAAGGTGTCATGGTCGCAGAGTGTTCATGTTCGCGATTACCTCAGCCTTCACACTGTCGTCCCGTCCTTCTTGCTGGGATATATTGTCCCATGCATCTTCCTGGTGTACCCGTTCTCCAACCACAACGTTCGACAGTGGTCCAACGCAGTCTGGGCGATGGCTCCTTTCTACATCTTCATCCTCCAGACCGTTTTCACCGGTCTTCTCAAAAGGCTCAGCGTCGGACAGGATGCGAACAGATCAAGGGTTGTGCTTGAAAAGGCTGCTCTGAGACATGCCTACGGATTCGCTTGGAACATTGCTGTCGTGAGTCAAATGACCACATACGCTGTCCTCATCGCAGCGAGCGCTTTCCCCGGCTTGTTTCCCAACGGTATTGCGGCCTCGTTCACCGCGGAGAAGGTCTTTGTTCCTGATGCTGCACCCCATTCATACAAGCCCATGTCTAGCGCTGGACAAGCCATGCACAACTTTCTCATCTACGATTTCGCCACTGGTTCTGTCGCGGGACTGATCTGGGGCCTACAGCAGTTGTTGGAGGCGAAGCCGGAGCTGAAAACTGGGGAGGAGAGAATGAATCTTATTAGGGGCGTTGTCACGAGTGTCTTGCTTTCGGGACCGGGTGGTGCGCTTATTGCGTTGATGCAGCATCGCGATGAGTCTGTTCTCAGTGCTGACGCCAAGGCTGAGAAGACACAGTGATTGTATCGAATCGGATCAACGGGAAAATGTGATGGTAAATTGGGACGTCTTGAGATAGTGATGTAGGATATTGCTCAATCTTTATCTAGGCCTTCTCCCCTCTATTCTCACCCAATGGAACATCTAGTCCGTGACGTCCGCTGTAGCCCGACACTTTAGCTGGTTCCCACCCATTCTTCTGCAACAGAGTCTCGTCCTTGAGACGATATACTTGGACCTTGAGAGGACGGCAGCACTTGATCATCTCCTCTTCACTATCCTCTCCAAAGCCCCAAAGTGAAAGATCACCGCCAGGACAAGTACCTGTTCAGATTAGCACCTCAACCGAACCTATCCATTAGGGATACAAGACTTACTCAACGCCATCAAAAGATCCTGCTCAGCCAAAAACTCAATATGATCACCCTTCTCCGCCGGACAAGGATTCATAAAGTATCTTCCCTGCTCATCCAACCCAGTAACCTGGAAAATGTTAATCACATCATGAACATCCTGCTCGTTTAGCCCAAACGGCAGTACCGCGCGGGTAAGGTTGGAGTGGCATTGGAAGTTGTACTGCCCGCCGCTGAGGACGGTGTTGATGTAAGGATCACACCGGGTGCCGAGTAAATCGTGCACTCGACCACCATGCTCATCGGTGCCGTACCAGTCCAAGCTGTCTGTGATGATGGTTGCCAGAGGGCGCATGTAGGGCAAGTTGGACCACAGACGGTCGTAGGTTGAGACATGGGAGGCATGAAGCTGCTTTGTGCGGCTTGCCCAGAATCGTTCGCGGGGGTTGTGGGCGTTCCAGATATTCAAGTCGCCTGCGAGATGTGGTGTAAGTGAGATGATCTTTCATCAAACTACAAATTGTCTATCATTTTAATTCTTACCAACTTGCGGCCCTTCAGGCGTACTAATTTTGACGATTGATCCAGCAGGTGCCTTCCATGCCTTTCCAGATCGGATAGGGAGCGTAAACTCCTCGATGAGCTCGCGAGGAGCTTCACGGATGTTTGTGTAGAGGGCCTGATCGACGGTGAGTACTGAGCCAGGGCCCGGAAGATAAGCCGGGACGGGCTTTTTGATGGGCTTTCTGTTCTTGAGACGTTCAGCACCGTTGGAAGACATTTTTGTTCTATTTAAATCCTGGATTTTCTTTTGTTAAAAAAGAGAGATTCTAGTGAGAGGCTTTTACTTCTGGTTCTTGGGTTTTGTAGGTGGAACCTTTGATGCCCGCAGCATCAGTCATTGAAGGGCGCCACGGCTATAAGTCGGGGTGGGTATCCCATTCTCTTTACATCTTGGCTTTAATTGCATTATAGATCAAAGAGTCTTTGTCTTTGCAACATTCCAGCTGTTCGATGCGATCAATGCAATGCAAAGGGTTCTGGGACCAAGCCACCATCTTATCATGACAACCTTCGCCTTGCAATGCGACTTCGGCGGTAGGATTACACCCGCCTCGGCGAAAGACTCATTGAGCATGCCACTCGATCAAGTTATTCTTCCATTGAGGCGATAAACAAGGTGACATACAAGGTTATATCGGTCCACAGATTGAATCGCGCTACCCCATACATTGATCACGACATGGCAAATGAACGTGTTAATCACCATTGCAATAATTCTACAGTTTCCTAAAAGGTAACTGGTCTGAGGACTTGAAGCTGTTAAAGTGCTCCCATTTGATCCGAAACTCTTACTCGTTCAGATAAATCTCAATCGCTGTTGCAAATGTATACATGACATCTCGTGTTTTAATGACTCCACGCCGGTAACGCTCAACGTCTGGGTCAGACCATCGTCTCTGACGTCGAATACGTCACGTGGCACAAAACCTTTAAAACCCTTCCTGGTCTGCCCCTCATTGCCCCTCCATCGACCAACCCACCCCGCCTTATGACTTGAAGTCTTGCCCTGCTTTTAGCTTCTCAAATCTCCAATCACCAAAACCGTCCACTAAAAGAACATCAATCATGTCCGAAGAAGCAAAGCCAGTCGTTCCCGAGGAGGGCGCTCCTCCTGCCGAAGGTGAGGCCGCTGGCCCCTCCAAGAAGGCTCTCAAGAAGGCCGAGGCCAAGGCCAAGAAGGAGGCTCTCAAGGCCCAGCGCGCCGCTGAGCTCGCCGCCCAACAAGCTGCCGCTAAGCTGAGTCTCGAGGACGACCCCGCCAAGGACAGCTACGGAAACAAGCAGGTCACCGCCGAGTCTTTCAGCAGCGACGCCCAGGAGGTCGAGATCCGAAACCTCGACGAGTCATACGATGGAAAGACTGTCATTGTCCGCGCCTGGCTCCAGAACTCGCGTGTTCAGAGTGCCAAGATGGGCTTTGTCGAGCTCCGAAAGGGTGGCAACTGGGATATTCAGGGTGTCATCATGGCCTCTGACAAGGAGCCTGTTGTTAGCAAGCCCATGGTCAAGTTCGTGACCAGCATCAGCCCCGAGAGTTTCGTCGTTGTCCAAGCTACCGTCAAGAAGCCCCTCGAGCCCGTCAAGAGCTGCCGCGTTTCCACGCTTGAGCTTCACATCAACAAGTGCTACGTCCTCGCTCCCGCCCCTGCTGTGCTTGGTATGACCATGGATGCTGCCAGCCAGCCCATTGTGAACTTCAGCGATGAGAGCAAGGCTGGCGAGGAGGCCGAGAAGCCTGTCGAGACTACCTCCACCATCCCCTCCGCCAGTATGCTTACCCATCTCGACAACATCGCTATGCACAAGCGATCTCCCGTTCAGCAGGCTATCGCCGACATCCGTATCGAAGTCAAGCGACTCTTCCGAAACTACCTCGAGCCCCGCCATTTCAAGGAATTCGAGCCTCCCTGCCTTATCGGTGCCGCCTCCGAGGGTGGTGGTAACGTCTTCCGACTCCCTTACTTCGGAGAGGAGGCTTTCCTCGCCCAATCTCCTCAGTTCTACAAGCAGTTCGAGATTGCTGGAGGTCGTGAGCGTGTTTTCAGCTCTGGCCCTGTTTTCCGTGCCGAGAACTCCAACACCCCCAGACATATGACCGAGTTCACTGGTCTCGATCTGGAGATGGAGATCAAGGACTCTTACCTCGAGGTTCTTGACGTCCTCGAGGGTGTCCTTCTGTCCATTCTCCGTGGAATCCACGGTAAGTTGAACTAAATAGCCATGAAGAGACCGAAGCTAACCGCGCTTCAATTATAGAACGATGCGCCACCGAGATTGAGACCGTCCGATCTGTTTACGGCTCCGAGCCTCTCCTCCTCCCCGAGCCCGGCAAGGAGGTCCGCCTGACCTTTGCCGACGCCCAGAAGCTCCTCCGAGAGGAAGGCCCCGCCGAGTTCGCCAACGTCCGCGACGACGAGGATATGAGCACCCCCCAGGAGAAGGCTCTGGGTGAGGTTGTCCGCAAGAAGTTCAACACCGACTTCTACGTTATCGACAAGTTCCCTGAGACTGCCCGACCTTTCTACGCCAAGCTCGACGACGCTGGCACCACAGTTGGAGATGGCGTCCGTGTCACAAACGCTTTCGACATGTTCATCCGAGGACAAGAGGTTCTTTCCGGTGGTCAGCGTGTCAACAACCCCGACGAGCTTGAGGAGCGCATCAGTGCCAAGGGAATCGACCCCAAGAGCGATGGTATCAGGGAGTACCTGGCCGTCTTCCGACAAGTCGGTGTTCCTGCCCACGGTGGTGGTGGTTTCGGTCTCGACCGTATTGTCGCTTGGGCTCTGGCTCTTCCCAGTGTTCACCTTGCAGCTTACTACCCCCGTACACCCAAGCGACTTGCGCCATAAGGTAGTGCGTGTAGGTCTGGGTATGTTAAAAAAAAGATTGGTGCTGTAGACCGCGTAGGGCGTATGATGTTTGACGTGTGTTGATCTAGTTTACATACAAACGTATATAATAAACAAGCTTGATATACACCTTCGAATAACTGGATATGCAATGCGCAGAGTCCAGCAATAAATTAATATCGGTCATTCATAAGTCAAGATCCATTCTAGAAGTAATAGCCATCTACTCTTCCATCCGCTCAAAAGCACAAGTTCATTCATCATCCAAAGCTATCAAGAGTTCCACCAACCCAGCAGCTTCTGCATCGTAGTCTGTTCGGTCGTCGAGTCACCCGCCGCCTGGCCATTAGAGTCTATAAACGACGACACGAACGTCCTTCCTTGCAAACATCCCACGTTGGACTGCTTCAGCTCCCGTCCGTCTCTCACAGCCGCGACAAGGATACAACTCGTCTCGTTGAACTTGGTACCGAGATCGAATCCCGTCTCAAAGCCGGTGACGTTCGCTCTGCCCATCGGCGTCATGGCGCTGCCGGGCTCGTATAGATACACATTGTAAGATTGAATGTCTGTCGCACCGTTCCAGCTCACGTAGCCGAGGACAGAATCTCCGACCTTTTCGATCACGAGAGCTGGTGACCATGCCATGGGCGTGCCTGTCCAGACATCCTTGAAGGCACGATAACTTCGGACTGACTCGTCGTGTCCGAAGCGCGCTTGCCAGCGAAGATCAGAACCGCCGTCAGGTCCATACTCGTGCACGACACCGCCAGCGCCCCAGCTCATAAACGAGTTGCCATTGCTGAGTCCTATCTGGTAGCTTCCATCTTGCGTAGCCACCTTTGCACGGTCGGGCGAAAGAATGCGTAGAATCTCTGGCTTCTCATCAATTCGCGGCGGCAGCTTTAGCTTTATCAGCAGACCCCTCGAATTCGTCTTGGTAAGATCCTCGGGACTGTTGTGGTTGTCGAACATGCTTATCACCATCCCTTGGGTTGAAGCCTCAAGCGCCCGGACGTGGTTCTGCCATCGGAATCGTCCGTGGGCTGGCATTGCGCCAAAGTCTCCTCCTTTAGTGTTTCCTCTCAGTTCCCAGAGGACTTTACCCGTTGAGCGGGAGATGAGAAAAACGGACCAGAAGTTGCGACTGCTGATTAGGAAGGAATCGTGGTTGATGGCTTGGACTGAGTTTAGGTGGAAGAAGTCGTACGGTGACATGGGAGTACCATTGCCAGATTCGGTGATGAGAGGTAACATGGAATCCTGGGGCCAGAAATGATCTAAAGCGCTCCAGCTAAAGAGGACTTCTTCTGTCTCGATATCGATCTCGAAAAACATCGAGTCCGATACAAAACCTCGCTCTGAACCTCCCATGTCAGTGAGATTCCATGAGGTGGTATTATAAGCCGTGACCAGGATCGTTCCCCTCGTCGTCAATTCCTGCTCGTGAAAGTCCAATTGCCCTTTGAACTTTTTGCCAAACATGTTGCTGATGATAGCGTCGAGGTGAATAATTGTCTTTTCGTACTGATTGTTCATTATGACCACCTCTCCAAATCCATGCGCACCCTTTCTCTCACCGCGCCACAGCGTCAGGAACTGCTCATTGTTGATATTCTGTACTCTAAAGCCTTCTGAATCAAGAGGTTCGTCGTCGTGCGCGTAGACAAGCTCTGCGTTTTGCTTCATGATGAAGGAGGCAGCCTCCGCAACACCCTTGTCCTTACCCGTAGACTGCGGCGTGATAAAGACGTATCCCTTTGAGAGCTCTCTTCCGTTGGGATTCCATTCGACGTGAGGTGGATTATGCGGCGAGCTCTTGAAGCGACGGAAGATGAAGGTCTTTTCATTGCTGGGCTTTGTGATCTCAAAGTGACTCCAGGAGCGAAACGTCTTGAAGCCCTTTTTGTCGGTGGCTGCTTCTGCTGCCTTTTCGTCTTTGGCTATCTTAGCTTCCGCTTCTGCCTTTTTCTTCGCGACTACTTTGGGGTCGGGTATATCTTGTGATCTTTGTATTCTTGATGTTGGCGGTGGTGGGTTAACATCGTCTGATTGAGGGACGGAGAAACAATACCACCAGAACAGGATATTGACCGAAATAAGAATAAATGCGACCTTTCTGGCCCATGGTGACCCAGATATGACGACCATGGTTTTATCGAAGCATAAAGAAAAGCGCTGGTCGCGAAGCAAGACAGACCCCAAAGGGTGGCGGGCTGGCTGCGATATAAGGGCTGTTGGGACTACACGCAAGGGAGGAGGGTGCATGGTCCCTGGCAAACTGCCGTCCCGTATCTTTTCATCAGGGCATCAGAAAAAGTAGCTGCTAGGAGCATAAGAGACGAAATAAATAGGTCAATTCATGCTAGTTAGGTCAGCCTTTTGGGCTGTTTAATTTTGTATACTAAATCTCATGAGCCAACATTTCTGGTACCCCGTAGCTTTTGTATGATTAACCTTGAATAATGGAATGGGAGCCCCTGTAAAGTGAGACACGCATTCCAAGAACTCTGTCAAGGGGGCTGAACCAGAACCTCCCTTAAGACTCCGATGATGGTGATTGGCTGTGTTTCAGCTCGAGGATGGGATGTGGAAATAGAGCTGAGGCAGAAGAAATGCGATAGATTGCAATTAGGAGCTTCGCTTGGAGAACCCCATTGTATTGCAGGATATGAGGATGAGGTTCTTGACTTTGTTAACCGCGCTGGAATTTGCATGTGGCTTCGCTTGGACGATACATGTCGATTGAGGATAAGGACTTTGGTAACCAATGGCAAATGAAGGGTGACAATTCCTATATTCTTATTATTGCGATTCACTTGCAAAGCCATGGCTTCTTATTAGCGAAGAGCCAAGAAAAGTGGTATTGCCAAAAAGGGTCCATCTGTGCAGCTTAAACAGTTGGGCTATGGCTCATCGGAATCGTCCGAATCGTCCCAAGCGATGATATGGTCATAAAAATCATAAGCCTCCATGAGTAGCTGGTCTTTTCCATTTCGAGCCAAGTATGTCGTGAAGGGATGTACAGGAGCGAGCTCGAAACCCGATGTTACGAGTGAACAGGTATCCTTCTCATCCAGAAGCCAATTCACGCTCTTGCCGGTACGCAGAATAGCAACCTTGTCCCATGCGCTTCTAACATCAGGAGAAATCGAAAAATCTCTCACTGCGTAGCTCATACTTGGTGACCACCATAACCAAGACATAGAAGCAGCTGATGAAGATGTATCAACATTGAAGCTGAAAACATGACCTTGAAGAGACCTCGGGCCAAAGTTGTCACAAATCTCCCAACTTTTGAGTTTGGGCATCATTTTGGCCATTGAAGCTGACAGTTTGAGCAACTCGTCAATAGCGAGGTTTGGACTCATATGTGGCGAGTACTTATTGAGTAGCGGGGATCCAAAGCTAACATTCTCAAGCATGTGCCATCCCAGAGTCACAAGCGGCTTGGACAAGGAAGTAGCTACCATGGACTTCATCTTCCGTATAGGAATGGACGAGTCGTACGGTTCGACAACAGAAATCTGCTTTAATCCATATCCCTGAGTAGATAATAGCTCAAAGAGGGATAACGGTCTGACTCTTCCCTTGTCTGAGGTATTCATACACATTGGCCTCTCAGCATAGTACTGAAAGACTTGGAGACCTTTTGGCAGCGACGGCATGAAACACTCCTTGAAATCCTCGATGTACCTTTGTTCCCCTTTGACGCTTGGTCTGCACCATCGCTCCAGTCTGAGCGAGGATAACCCCACCAAACTCTCTCGCATCAGCTTGCCCAGTGCGGAGGGACTAAGCTGGCGTTTGAACTGGAGCCTTTGCGAAAAGGAAGTGATGACTGGGACACGGGGGAGTCGGACGTCGGTGAACTCTAAAAGGGACCCGAGGTATCTTTTCAGGGCACGAGAACCCCATCGTAAGAGCATTATGCTATGTACCGGGTCGGTGGGCGGTAGACAACAGAAAGGCCTGATCTCTGGATAATAGAAAGGGGGCCATGTAGGTACAGATCGAAAGTTCCAGTGTTTCTGAGGGAAGCTATCGTGCATCTGGGCATTTCGAAAGTTATGCTCCAAGTCTGAACACGATTTGATGTTGAGTTCCAGGGTCAAACCGTGTGGGCGCCGATCTGCTGTCCAGGTAGAGAGAAAGCCTAAAAGGGCCTGCATTAATACAGTAAAGACTTTGTTATTCCATCGAATCTCAGCCGCACTCTCAGGCCGACTGGCGCCCCAGCAACCATAAGACGGCAGAGTGATGATGACAGAGATGTTGCGGATACTATCTCTTCTATAAGCGTTGTCACCACTTGTGAGCCGGGTGAACTTCTTCAGGTCGGTATGACCGCCAACGACAAGGGATATATTTCGAAAGATGACGTTTTCGAAGATACCCTGCCACTCCCGAGAGACCGTTGTATATGGGGCGGCCTTTTTTTCTGAAGCCAGGCAGCCCTCAATTACATAGCCGAGAATTTGGAGTCTCAGTTCGGCGGGTAGGTTAGTCCACGACATTTTGGCGACAGTGAGAAGTGTAAGTTCAAAAAGGTGACGAGAGGGATGTGCAGGACTGAAGAGTGTTTTATAGTGTGAGGGAAGAGTGAATAAGGTTAGGTTTGAATAACCTTTCTCGTGGCCATCTAATAAAGTTGGCTATCAAGAAATAACTTCGCTTTAAAAGTGTGAAATACAGATTGAACCTCGTTGTATCAGAAGGAATGGCCGCTCGAGGCGTGAATAACAAAACTAATGGTTCAACTTCTGCCATGTACACCATAGACTGTAGTTTATTTATCCTTATATCCTAACGCTTAGAGATCATGGTTTCTGCCACCCTGTAGATTGATACATTCTATCTATTTTTTTTTTATAGCTTTAAACCGAAGCCCAAGCCTTCTCAATATTCTTCTAAGTTCTCAACTAGAAGATCCGTAGATCAAAAACTCAATGTATCAAAATCGCATGGTATCTCTGTAACTAACTTTCCCAACCAACCTTCATATGACTCAGCTGTCAACGCAGCAACGATTGAACTCTAGGTATGTTGAGGACATTCTATTTATGATTGAACTTTATATGTAACGCGTAGAATTCATGTTTCTTGAAACTCAAAAAGTAAAGTGATAGGCGGTGTATTCTGAATGTCTAATAAACTCTGTAAACATAGGAGAAAAAATTTGCTTTGCTGAACTGACCAACTAGCCATGTATGTATATCCCAGCTTCCTTCTGCGCCCAACGACTACCGTCTGATTGGTTCATACTGACCAGTCTGGGGATTATATATGCTGACGACACTAGAAGACGAGCTCATCGATGGATTAAAGCTCTTATTGGTCCTATTTGTCCGTGGTCGATGATGGACCAGTGTATAAGGCCTCCGCTGCTGGTAGTAGTGCATCGGAGGAGGATACTGTATAAAAGATTGACTTCTGTACTGAGACTTTGGGTAGTGAAAGTAAGGTCCACGATTTCTCAAATTCGCATGTGAAGGGAGAAAAGGTGGTGGTTGCTTGTAACGAGGGAGTGTTTGCGGAGGATATCGAGTTGCAGGCTTCGAAGGTGTAACGACGATAGTCTCAGGATCTGGTAAATCGTCTTTAGATACAGTAGCCAGTTGTCGAGGATGGAAAATGTTGAAAAGGCAAGTGATGATGAAAATAGATCCAGCGTCGAAAACGTAAAAGTATATCTCAGTACTTTGAACAATGCCGAGAGGACCGGTGGCATACTCGATGACACGGTACAGTGATCGAATAAGAATAAGACCACAACTGATGTATAGAACGATGACCCACCGCCTCCAGGGAATTGTGATGATAGTGCTCTGGCGGGTTGGATTTTCGATAACCCGGGTGTTGACGATATGTAGAACAGAAGTAAAGAAGCCGAAGAAGTAAATTTGGAATGCGAGACCGCCCACGATAATGAGCTGGGCTGTTCTCTGTTCCGCGACCTGTGTGGCATCTACCAAATAGGCAGCACCTGTATACCGCTACGTCAGTAACGTGTCATGATAGAGTTTTCTGTTCAATGTACCTGTCAACTGGGCTGCAAGTGAGACCAAGTCCCCAAAGATGAAGACCTTGGGTAAGACCTTTGCGGGAACGAGAGCATGTATGTCTGCGTCCAAAACAATGATGATTTTTCTGAGAGTCATATAGAGAGTAGAAAGCATAAAGAATGGACCTGTAAGGAGTGTAAAAGTCTGGATTGCATAAGGAAGGGTAGACCAGTTTGGCGACTGTTGCGACGACCACACACGGCATCCATATCCGACAGCTTCAACTTTGTGAAATATCAGTATCTTCTTCTTCATCACGGGGGCGTAGCTCTTACCTGCGCAACCGATAAAGAAAGGAATGAAAAACCAAGTCCTACATCGCACCATCTGCATCAAACAAACCAGCGTAGAGGCAAAAAACAAGCCCAGAACAACAAGGGCGGGGATAAAAGAAGGTTCATAATGGTACAGCTTAATCGCTGCCATTGTTAACGAGAGCCTATCGACCTCGAAACGAAGGCCAGCAGTGTAAAGGAACGACCTTTGTCAAAGGGATGTAAAACAAAGTGACATTCTTACTGAGTCAGGATGGGGCCATGTGGATGTTTTGTCTCGGGAGGAAGAAGAGATGTAGTCATGATGATGGATAACCAGATTTTACAAGTCTAGAACGTAAGTGAAACGCATTGGGAAGAGATATAAATATTAAGAGTCTAAATATAAATTTCTTGTTTTTTGATGGAGATTGTTGTCTTGGGTGGTGATGAATGCGGATGAGGAAGCTGTTTCCGGCTTGACCCACCCACTGGATGCAGTTCTTGGTGTTTTTTTTTGCCTCATGAAGCAGGATAGATTCCCATGATACAAGATCGGTTTTAATTAGATTGACGGATGAGGAACAGTTTGACATAGTGAATAAAGTTGTGTACCTGAACCGGCGCTTGGTTCCTGGATCTGTGCTATGTTGATCGACCAAGATAGGTGCAATGATTGTAGATCAGGTCTCACGATCTGTTCGGCTAATGTTGGCTAGACTACATCACAGTATTGGTCGCTTAGAAGCCGCTTATGGCGGAGGCAATACTACTGTTTACAGTGTTTGCAAGGGAAGATAAATTTGATGGCCGCTTACTTACCTGTGATGTTGTCCAGTGCTGGCTTCTTATCTCATGACATGGGAAAATTGATATTTTGAATGACAGCAGACCAAGATAGTGAACATTTACCCAGAGATCGCCGTCCCAATCAAAAAGTGCACTGAATCATTCAAACGTCGTGTTTGTTACTCAAGCAAGCCACGATGACGCTCACGTGGCAGTCTTTGTTGTGCTCCTCTTTGTTCCCGCTTGTTCCCCAACATTGCCAACACACGATCAAAGAACTTTGATTCCGACTATTCCAATTGAAATTTTCCAACTCTTACAACTGAATCATTTCAAGAGAAGCTGAAAATGACCAGAGTTCACATTTTACGCCATGGTCAAGCCCTTCACAAGTACTTATCTTAATCTCAGCGGTACGGACTAAAAGCTGACACGCAGCAGCGTAGAAAGAGGTTATCCACACCGCGACCCTCCCCTCACAGACCTGGGAACTCGACAAGCCAGAAATGTCCAGCAAACCCTCAAAGTGAAACCCGATCTAATCATTGTATCGCCAATGACGAGAACCATACAGACAATGTACATTGTCTTTCGATATCTCCTCATCACAGAGGATACAGAGATCCAGGTCTGGCCTGACCTGCGCGAAGCCCATGACGCTACCTGCAACAAGGGCGTTCCGCGTGCAGACCTAGCGGCAAAGTTTCCTCATCTGGACTTGTCGGGGTGCCCAGAGCGCTGGGATTTCCCGGCTCATACCCCTGGTGATGCGACGGTACGTGCCGAAAGGGTTCGTCAGAGAGTGAGTGAGATTGCCAAGGCGGGGAAGTACAACGACATTGTACTTGTCACGCATCGGGGGTTTGCTGCGTTCATGGTGCAGGGTGAGAGGTTCAGCGTCTGTGGTAAGAAAACGTCCATTACCAACGTCAATACAGCACTTTTGAGTAGGGTTGTACTGATAGTCTACTGCAGAATACAGATCTTATCGGTTTGCGGATACCGGTGAGATTGACCAAGACAAGAGGTTTGGTCTGAATGTGGACACATGCTTGAAACAGGATTTTGGACCTACGCTATTGCTACCGTTGAATGAAAGATAGTGGCTGACAGGGCTGACGGGAGCGAGGGTTTGATATCAAAAGTCCTGTCGATCATATAGTTTGGGGTCCGGGGAAGGATCAATGATCAGCATAACGTCTCGTCTCACTCAGCAGCATTTGTCAGCATGTGAATATTGAAGAGCAATCCAATCATTGATTAAGCACAATGTCGCCGCTGCATCATGTAGTACAGTAACCACACAGCAGATGCTACCCTCCTCTATCCTGTCCTCTTTTCCCAAAGTTCCAAAATCTAACTTCCCCCACAACACGGAACGGAGTAAACCGATTCAATCGACATCTAAATAAACATCATCTGGCAACATCATTGGATAAATAAGAAACACCAAACCTAATCTCCACAGAGAGCTTAAAAAATCAAGACACAGCCTAGCCGTTTGACTAACTGGTAGTCTACGATAGTAGTACTGACAGTGACCACTCATCCTTACAAGTGACTGTGTAGACTAGAGCTGAAATACCAATGCTACACTGCGCTGAGTGAGCTTAGGTTCTATTTACAACACCATGGCGCTATGTACTTGCGGTCAGCCAAGCCACTCTCGAGCTCCATCGAATGTAAGCACTAGCAGGGCTGAGCTTACTCGCTCGGCATCGCGGCAACCTTTTTGTTTGATCTTTAATAAGAACAAGCTTACCTTTCCGTTTCTTTATTTTATCGTCCTGTTTTGTTTGTGTCTTCTTTCTGAACTTACAAGAGATCTGACCCGAAACATTCACAATGATCTCAGCACGTCCACTACTCTATGTCGCCCTCGGGCTTCTCATGGTGGTCTCCATCATCGAACTCTCATTCATCTCAAGCATGGTCGGTTGGCTACATAGCACCGCGTCAGGAACTTTCTCTTTTGAATGGCAGGGCACAAAGTACCAGATAAAAGGCGAACCGGCAAACATCATCACCGACCAAGGCCACACCAGCAACGGCGCAGCAGGAACAGCATTTGTCCTCATCGGCTGCGGAGGCATACTCGCTCTCTTCCTCCGCAACAGACAAAACCCTGGAAAATTCAGCCGGTTCCTCTATACCACATGGCTCGTCTTCAATGTTCTTAGTCTGCTGCTCGTCCTTTCAGCTCTCATCTACACCTTTGTTGTCACAAACGAGCACAACGGACAGAGCATCATCCCTAGTGTCGCGGCGAAGCTTAACGGTGGTCAGAAATACCCTCTCGAGTCTTGGACACCACAAAATTGGTTCTCGGCTCTTCTCGACCTCGACCTTAGCGACTCGAACGAGAGGAGCGACATTGAACATCACCTGCGTTTCATGAGGGGTTGGCAGTACAACCTTATCCCCTTTTTCGTCATTCACCTTGTCGAGACTGTTCTTGCGCTTTGGGATGCCACGCAGCGACGAAACGAGCTTGTGCCAGCTTATAAACCGGCCAAGCACGATGCCTACGGATCGGTGTGATGGGTCAGTCGATAGTAGAAGCCTTCATGGATGGAGGGGTTATTGTTTAGGCATAAACAAGGATCAAAATGTGGAACATACATACAGAACTTTTAATGATATAATGGCATTTACTAAATGTCAATTCACCTTCTTCATTTGTTATAGAGTCCCCGAGTCAATGTGATTACAAATCCCGCATGTTAATTCCAGGGCGCAACTAAGTGAGTCACTTTCTGCACTTATACGGGGCATCTCAACACTATAAAATCCACCAAGCAATCATGCCATATTTCATCCCTCAAAACCTCACTCATCCCAACTCACAGCAAAAATGACATATACACTCTTCATCGGCAACAAGCGTTATTCCTCTTGGTCAATGCGACCTTGGGTTCTCCTCAGAGCCCTCGACATTCCCTTTGAAGAAAAGCTCAACCTATTCAAACCCGGTCTCCGCCAACCTGAATTCCTCGCATTTTCCCCAAGTGGAAAAGTCCCATGTCTTCATGACTCTGAAACCTCAATTGTCGTCTGGGACTCGCTTGCCATCTGCGAGTACATTGCCGAGAAGTACCCCGCGGCTTGGCCATCTGATATCTCCGCACGCGCCTTTGCACGATGTGCCGCTGCTGAGATGCACTCTGGCTTCGACGCCATTCGCGACGAGTGTTCTATGAATGTCGGTCTCCGGATTGAGTTGGGTGAACCGAGTGAAGCACTCCAAAGAGACATTGACCGCTTCAACGCGCTTTTCAAAGAGGGTTTGGACAAGTTTGGTGGGCCGTGGTTGGCTGGCGAGAAGTTTACTATCGTGGATGCCATGTATGCGCCCGTTGCATCCCGGTGCAAGACATACGGTATCGAGTTGGATGGCGCAGCTAAGGAGTACGCTGAAAGACTGTTCGAGCATCCTGCCGTCCAGGATTGGATCCAGGGTGGGATCAAGGAGACTAGCAGAGAGCCTTTCCACGAGGAGGATTGCTTGAGAGGACGCAAGATGTTGAAAGATCTGACCAAGGAGTAAAGGTACTGATGAGACTACTCATGACTTGCGTCGGAACTCAATCACAGATATAGGTAATGATTGCTTTTCAGGCCGGGGTGTCAGAAGAAATAGCCATTAGAATCATAAGAGATAAAATTATCAAGTCAGTTTATGCAACTTGGATCAGACTTCTTAGACTGTTTTGTTCTGTACTATAAAGCTAAGAGGCAAATCCTTCTGTTACCCACTAGCCATCTACAGCTTCAATCCCCATCCTCAAGATCAGCCGAGGAAACTGTTTCAGCGTTTCAAGATGCTTCAGCCTTTGCCTTTCCCTTTCCATTTCCCTGATCCTAGAACCACAAAGCATGTTCATGCCAAACATCTTGCTGGCCGGACTAGTTCTGACATTACTAGGAGCTGCAGAGGCTCTAACAGAACCATGACTAGCCTTAGAAGATACCAGGTCAAGCTAAAATATGCTGTCGGTGCTTTCTAGGACTTAGCTCTCTAGTCTATAGTAGCTTCTGCGTAGGTATCGTGCCACCGCACCAATGTTGTTGTTCAGGCGTGCCAAGTAATTGGAAGATACATAGTTTTAGGGCAGTAGATATATATCTCGATATCTGGCGTGTATTAGTTCTTCGTACGACTCTTCTTCTGACTCGGTTGAAGGGCCTGATGTAAGATTGTAGGTGAGCCACCACTTCTTGGCATTCGGGGCAGCTTGTTATCGCTGAGGAATCGAAAGGTGGAAAGTTGAAAATTCCATTTTCCCTCTTTCGTTCCCGTTATAGTTTCAGCAGCTTGGGTGTGATAGACAGAGCGGCCGGTATGTCTTTTATATTCGCCATGATGTTCTCCTTCTGGGGACGATCGATCAGAAGGCAGTTGTTGTTTCTCTAATTTTGTTGGTGATAAGAGATGTGAGGAATATATGAGTGGATGTATGCATAGATATAGATATAGATTCAGGTGGAAGGAAAATGTGCAAGAAGGAGGTTGAGTGATGAAAAGGAAGAAAGAAGACTACCTGCCCTGCTCTACGTCACATGACATAGTAGGTCGACAGAGGCATGTTGTCTCACTGATGAGACAAATGTTGCGTACACGATACGATTATGTTATTGCCGCGATCATCCTTGTTTATGCTCGGTATGAGTGTCCGATGTCCCAACTCGGCAACGACTTTTGTAACCCAATCTTCGGTTGCTGGGACGAGATACTCCTTGGGCACATCAATAGGATCTGGCAATGGTGTTGTGCTAGTACTTCCCTCCTCAGGACAGTTCGCAGTAATTCTGTGATCCTCAATAATAATCTTGTCAAGTCGCTTACAGTCGTCATCGTAGCCATCACTGACGTCGTACGTGTCTGTGCCATAAGGCTTCTAGACCTGCCTTTCGCCGGTATCCCGGAGAATGTCTCGCGGTACATGCTGGTCAGGCTGTGAGGCGAAATTTGCCTTTTCGATGAATCAGCCGCAAGAGGCGAAGCTTGACTATAGACTCCGGGAAACATTCTTTCGGGTAGCAAACTCAGTTCTAAGGCTTAGCGCGATTGAGGGGAAGCTTATTGTCCTATCGAAATGTTCGCCCAAAGTTTCGGTGCTAGTAGCAGGGGACATATCCAAGATCAGGGATGCTCTAGATATCTACCAGCCAGGTATAGTCGTAGTTCTTATGTGATTTACTCTAGTCGCGCGTCTTGCTAGCCTTGTTGGCGACGTGAGCCTCTTCTTTGTCTTGGTTGCTCGAAGGCACTTCATCAACCTCCATGACCTCATTCTCAGCCATTATCCTACGCTAAATCCAGCTGGTTAATTATCATCTCTTCGAACGCAGCAATAAAATGGAGGTGGCTGTTGTACCAAAGGAAACCGTTTGCATAGCGGTGTTTGTGTTGTTCCATAGTGTAGTCAGCGAGTGAGGGTTGTTGTGACACCTCAGAGTACCACCGTCGGAAGTATAAGAGATACAATAAATAGCTCAGCTTATGCTGCTTAGATCGGACCTCTTAGGGTGTTTATCTTCGTAGCCTAAGCTTAGGGTGGTGAATGAAGGAATTCAAGATGAGTGGGGTAGGGTTCTCGCTGTCTTTCTTTTGACTGTCACCACTTGCTTGTCACTGCTTGTCACTGTCTGCACTGCCTTTCTTATATACATACCAATCTCGCAGCCCTAGCGCAGGTGATTTTGGAAGATCAAATATGGTGCTCCTGTCTAGGCCGAAAGACGTGAAGGCGGCGAAAAGTCCAACGTTGACTGATTTTGCGGAGAATTGATCGGGACCATGCGAACTTGATCGTACCTTGTTGCACGCCTACTGAAAAAAGACACTATTTTCAGTTGTTTCATTGACTAGGCAAGTATATGCATGTGTGTGTGTGCATTGACTATAATTTCGTCCATCTAGTATGGCCACTTGAAAGAAGTGGAAATGTTGATCGAAAAAGGCTCTGGCTCCGTCAACGACTCAACTCTTCCAAGCAAATGCTCCAGCTGTCTAAAAGCCGCAGGAGGCGCATACTGCGGCACCATATGACCACTCGTCTTGACCGTAGCAAGAGTGAACCCTCTTTCAGAGTGCACTTCCCCCTGCACACTGCCACCAGCCCAGTTCTCAGTGTTCAAGGCAGTGTTGTTGATGATTGGCACAACAAACTCTTGGCTCGGCGCCTTTTGAAATCCCTGCTTTCCGTTCCATGTAAGTCCCTGGACAGCCAGCGCTGTGGTGTTAGATGTGATGATGTAGTCTGCCACGCCAGAGCCGATAATCACATTGTTGGTCTTTTCGACGAGCGTTTGGAATTTCTTCTCGTGCTCGGCTGGATCGTAGTGTGGGTCATCGTTGATGAAAACGGGACCAGAACAGGATGTCCAGTTCTTAGGTGCGGCAGGGGCATGAATAGCTTTGCGGACCTCGGGGATGTTAAAGTAGATTGTTGCGCCAGGGGGGTTATACTCGACTGAAGGAAAGCCCAAGATATCCCAAAGCACAGGGCATGTATCTTGGACGTGGTAAACGTTGAAGCAAGGGTTGATAACAGGAATGATCTCGTCAAAGTGAGAAGTGATATCGCATCCCTTGGTCTGAACAGCCTTCCAGGGCTTCGAAGGAGGAGGATATGTCAGATGGGCTTCACGGTACTTGTCCAGCCCGCACTTCTCATTATCCTTGTCAAGAATCTTTTTGTTTTTATCAGGAATCGCAAAGACACTCTCCCAATGTCTGAAAAAGGCAGGGAAGGCTGCCTTGTCAAGGTGAAGCTCGTCAGCGTACGGCATGACAGGATCATAGTACAGAGCGCCCTGAACATCGTAGTACTTCTTGTCCTTCTTGTCGAGCATAGCGGCTCCAACGTAGGGGACATAGACACCAGCATAGGATTCACCGGTGACGTAGATTTTCTTGCCTTGCAGGCTGAAAGTGTCGACCAGGTTCTTCCACCACTTGACGAACTCGTCGGCTGTTTCGGTGTTGTTATGAGCTGTGACATGACCGGTTGAGAAACCTGTGCCAATAGGATATTCGACCCTAATTCAGTTAGAAAACTGTAGTGAGAAATTTATGTAGAGGAAGAACTTACCAAATGACATTGGCTAGCTTGTGCCATGACCATGCATTTGGAACTGGTTTATACGTTCCGTACTGCCACTTGAAAGGACCGTTCTCTTGGATGAAGCCTGCAAAACCATCAGTCTCCCGTCGCGAATCTCAAGTGTGCAAAACTACCTTCTAGAGATGAACATCCCGGACCGCCGTTGAACCAAATGACAACATCGTCCTTGCCAGCTGGGTTAACAGTTGGGAAGAACCAATAGAAGAACTTGGGGTCCTTGGACCCATTCTTTTTCATATCAACTGGGATCTGACCGGCATAGCTTTCACCGACATCAAACGAAACCTCGGGGATGCCTTTTGGCTCAACGTAGTATTCTGTTGAATGTGAGTCAGTATAGATAGTAGCCATGCTATATTTGTGGTCATCTTACGAGCTGTCTTGGAATTGTAGTATTGGGTGTTTGCTGGCTTTTTCGATCGTACGTCAACAGCAGATGCATTTGTCAAAGCGACAATGCTAAGAGCCGCCAAAACCACTGTTTTCAGACCCATCTTGAAGGTAGCACTCAAGAATCACAAAGATGCAGTGTACTTGAACAAGGCACATTAAGAAAAAGAGTGCAACCTCATGGTATTTATTGCCTATCGCCGCCCTGGTAACCCTGATGACCCATAGCAATACGGTATCTTATCATCCTTGACTAGGAACTTTTGAAGTTTAACTATGTCATTGATTTTTCTCTCGTTCCACAGCTGGACCCTTGTTATATCGTTGATCTTTTCGTGACAGGCAAACCGAGGACGGATGTTCGGCATGCGGATTACATATGCCTTCCTAATACGGCCATTTGCGGGGCTGGTTATCATAAGTTCTGTCTACAAAGGGACCTTTAAGCAGTGAGATAAGACGGATACTGGATCAAATAGCCAAGCCGGGAATTAGATCAGTGTCGATCTACAAAAGTTCGGGTCATATATTGGTAGCCTGGGATGTTTGTACCTCACTGTACAGGGTAGTTCCCCTCGACCTTGACTTTTAACCCGAGGAGACTGGGGTTGACTTTGTTATTGCGCCCATATTGTGTTGTACGAGGCCTTTCCAAAGTACTCAACAATCTGGGATGCAACTGTGCTTTAGATGGCTGAATTATCTTGATTCGTCGGATTGCTCGAGGGGGAAGTAAGCACATAGCAGCTATGATTACAGCTCATCAGATCCCTCTTCTGCCAGCTTTAGTCGGAATGCTTATTTGCCTATATAGATATTCTGTAGCATAACTCACCTTGCATTTTCAGAGTTAATGCTCAAGGAAAGAAGGCACATAGAGCGTCCTCCAATTTATAAGCAGATTGCTTCAATGTCCTTCGTTGTTCTCCTACCCTAACTACTCTCCCCTTTACTCAAACCGTTTATACCCTCAAAATACCCGCCGCTTATCGCCATCCGATCACGGCAATCCACATGCACGAATGTCACCGTTTTGCACCCACGTGGCAAGTAACAGAAGTGTTGGCCTGTAAGCTTTAGGGTATGAAATAAGCTTCCTGAGAAGTCTAATTTGAATGGCATCAACTGACCCACTAATCCCGTCTCCTATGCTTCTAGTACCCCGAGGCCAACCTGAAGCACCAGCTGAGTCGAGGCCTCGAGACTCATTCTAGGGATAAAGCGGTTGTGTGAAACGAACTAATGAAGGCACGGAAAGAGCTCAGGCGTAAGGTGTCAATTAACAGGAAGTATTTACATGCCTGCCTGGAAGTTCCTCGGTTCCATATCATATCACTCTAGGTAGACTTCTAAAGTAAGTTTAATTGGACTGGAAATTCAATACACCATAACAAAATATAATCGCTGGAAACAGAAGACACGGGGTTATCGAGACAGTTTACGCTGTTTAGACCATACTTTGGTCTATTCACTTTTGTACCCTAAAGCTTCAAGGCCACCTTGTTTTTCAACGCTGAACATCTACTTGCACCCTGTCACTGTCGCCTAATTGCTGCTGGTATATATTGCTGCGAAGCAGTGTGAATTCCTATTGTAGCGTGGACAGTTCTTTTCCATAGGCTGGTAATACATTTAATTTATTTTAAGCCGGTTTAAAGCTAAAAATAAATTAGATGCACGAGCAGGCGACGGAAGAGAACTGCCAGTGGCCTACTCTTATATGTTGAATACCTAGTCAAGCTATAAATCGCCAGTTCTCCTGTATATGCAAACCCAATTATCCAAAATGATTATACCCAAAAGTCGAAATCGCTAATATGTATCGTTTTGTATCATGCCTCGTTCATCTGCTTTCGAAGCTGTTTTTGAAACTCGTACTTCTTTTCTCGTCGATTATTCTCTCTTCTCCTAAATTCATCTCTTCGTCTCCTTTCGGCTCTGGTCGTTAGTAACCGTCCCTGGGGACTCTCCCAGTCCAGCGGTACCTCTTGGAAGAGGATGGGCGTCCAGACTGGCAAGAGACGCTTTCCGTAATGGCCGTTGGACGCAGGTAGGATATTCCATGTTTCGTCGGTTTGGATGTCGCGACGCTCGACGGGCACAAAGGCGGATGGCTCTGGTGGGTTGATTTTGAGATATGAAACTTTTCTATCTCGATCAGAGCGCCACTCCCGGTATTCAATCTCCGCATGCGTAGCCTGCTCGTCGTTCAAGTCGAGAGCGTATTCTTCTTGTCCTTCTAATAACGGCGGCTGGGGCTGCGTGGCGTATCTGGGCTCCCACTCTCTAAGCTTGGTGTGGCATTTTTCCAGCGCTGACCAATGTCGCTCGAGAGCCTTGACCCTCCAGTGAAGATCGTGAGGCTCGTCGGGAATAGGAGCTCTTTGCCCGCCTCTGCGCGCAATAGCGCCGATGGTATCCCTGATATCCGTCTCGCGGAGAACCAGCCACGTAAGATCGCGACGCGTTTCAAGACTGCGCAGCAGCTTTGAGCAAAGGTTGTAGTCATCGCCGGGTAAAGACGTCGGAACCATCAAGTCGCGCAGGGTGCGGTCGATGTAGCGGACTTCGCAGAGGGTGTTTTCGAGTCGCGCATCGTTGGGGATATCTCGAAAAGGATTGCAGCGCTCGAGAAAGGCGCTCCCCACGCGAGCGCTGGAGTCGCTGAGGGGTTTAAGGTTGATGATTCGCCCCGCAGGTACGGGGGCGCTGCGGGCCTTGAAGACGTTGAGAAAGCCTCGGATGGCACTCATGATGCATTTTGCGATAAAAAGAGTATTTAAGGAGAGTGTGGGAAAGAAGGATGAGAAAATAAAAGAAGGAAGACAAAAAGAGGCAAAGAGGGGGGAATACTGGGAATAAAAAGAGGCAAAAATAGGAGAGAGAGATACTTGTTTCTAAAAGCCCTCTCTTCCCCAAGAGGCAGAAAGATGACGGGGGAAATGCTGGGCGCTGACTTATCCTTGTCCGATTCCGTTTTGCTCCGCTTGTCCTTCTTTCAATGCGATTCGGACATTGCCGCGTGCTTTGACCAAGAAATAAATGTCGGTGTATTGAAGAAATGCAAGACAACTCATCATTTAAAACCAAACTTCCCTGCACAACATTCAGGAGTTGTCTATTGTCTATTGTTACAAATTCCCTCAGCTTTTGAGGGTTTCTTCCACCTCGAAAAATGGATCGACACTACATGCAACCAATTCGTACAGGTACAAAACTTCCCCGCGAAAAAACCAAGCCCCATACCAAGCCGTCTAGTTTAGGCTTGGGCTTGATTCACCATCGAGCCCGATTCTCCTCTTCGTACAATTCATACGTGTAGCCACTCCATTCATCTTGTAGAGATGCAGCGTCAATCCTGCTTCTTGTTCCCTGGCCTTCAATTCTTCAGGCCCGGAATGAAAGAGACTGGTGGTCAAGCCAGCCATTGATGTGACCGTTGCCAAGAAACTCCATCCACCCAGTGCTGTTGTTACCGTATATGACAGGTCCCTGATCTTCACGACCCCGCCATGTGAAGGTGAGTCTATCGTGCGATGATCTCATAGGGCGCTCGTCGAAGCGCAGCACACCTTCGTATACGCCGAGATTAAATTGTCCCCAGAGTTTATTACCCGCGAGCGTGAGAGTGAGGTTCAAATCGTCGAGATCGTAGTCGTTCCACTGCTCTGTAACGTCGCTCTGGACAATTGTGTAGTCACCGTTGAGAAGGCCCAAAGGCGCGAGACTGTCGTCTTCGTCTTGGTCGCCGTCGTACGAGCGGTAGCCATTGTCCGGAGAGTCTCTGTCGCTTTCGTATGAGCGGTAGCCGTGGTTCGGAGAGTTTCCGTCGGAATAATGGTCTTGATCTGGATATTCCGAGTATCGGGGTGGAGCATCGCCAAACTCGTCCAACGGGACGGGGATCCGGCCCCGGGCCGCGAAAGCGCCGCCTCGTCGCGCCATCTCGGCGGCGGTCTGGCTGGTCCCGAGGCACTTGCGTTTGATGCTGCTGCATTGCGACCGGGTCCTTGAGAAATGCCTCCTCTGCTACTACAGCGGGCGGTTTGCTTAGTTCGTGGCTTTGCTGGCGTTGTGGATTCCTTCGCTGCTTTCGCTGGGGCTTTCGTCGTGGCCTTTGTCGTCGTTTTTGTCGTGATTGTTGTCGTGGTTATCGTCGTGGTCTTTGCGGTCGCTTTCGCTGGCGTTTTCGGTGGAGCTTTTGTTTTGGGCGTAGCGGTCTTGGGCGCTGATGCTTTTGGCGCCGTGACCTTTGGCGTTGTTGTCTTTGTCTTTTTAACGGCAGCGGTATTATCGTCGTCGTTTGCCTTTCTCTTTGTTCCAGCTGTGCTCTTCTTCTCCGCTTTTGCGACCGGTGCCTTTGCAGCAGTCTTACTGCTCGTCGCGCCCTTCTTCGCCTCACGATCCTTCTTTGTCCACTCTTTCTTGAGCTTTGTCTCAAGCTTGCTCACATTGTTAGGCACCTTTAGGTTTCCCGCATTAACAGCATCAAAGAGCCGCATGCGCGCGACCGCCTTTGTCTTTGAGGGCTGGAGGCCATAGTGGATGAGTTGGGCTTCGAACCAGTGCGCAGGGTGGTCCTTGTCGTTGCCCGAGGTGAAGTGTTCCTTGAGCTAGGTAGCTGTGGCGCGTCGATGACGGTTTTGTCCTGAAGTTTGGGCGAAAAAGACACCTTCGGCGAATGCAAAGCCGTCCTCCGCGACAGGAGGAGCTCCCTCCCAAGTGCTGGCTGCAGGCGCCGTGGGCATCGCGACTAAAAAGTGTCTCGGGGTTTTAAAGAACGCCGTGTCTGATTCAGCGTAATTGAGGGGCGGAATTAAGATTGGTGTGGATTGAAGGTATCACAGTTGCTTCGGGTAACGCCAAGACGGAGCTCTTATTTCCGTTCATAGTTGCCAGCTGCGTAGTACTTAACTACCTATGCTGTGCTACCTAAATCGTTTGCCACTAGCACGGTCTTGAGGGGTTACAGATATGATCGTAGGTACTAAGATGCTTTTCTTAGTAGCTGATATTATCTGATCTCTATAAAGATCACCCCGGTATTATCTCTATATATATACCAAGTTAACAGCCTCTTATTGGTACTAATGTACTAATTCAGCTCAAAATCGCAGAAAGATAACATACATAAACCAGTAAGGAGTAATGGACAAAGAGTAAATTCCTGTATGATTGCATTGCATTACAGTAGGATCGACACTATTGTATGACGCTAAAAGTCATTCGATCAATCCTCTCGTGAATTTGTATTTCCGGACCTTGTAACATCATGGACAGGGTATTTACATTTTTCTTTATATATAATGCAAAATCACCGATAACTTGATTTTAACCTTTGAGCTACTACTACTATCTCCGCTCTAGTAGAACGCCATCATGAAGTTTTTTTCACTTGCGAGCTTGACGCTTGCGCTATCTTCGCTATCGACTACTTTCGCCGCCAAGTCTTTCTCAGCTTCGAACTTGTACTACGCAGCTGGTCTGACGGACAGCCAGTCAACCACGCTCTTGTCTGGTCTTCAAAGCGCTGGCGTTAAGGTCCTTCGGGTTTGGCTCGATGGTACGTAACTTCCAATATTTTCATATATCAGTATCTATCCGCTGCTCAAAAGCTCACACCTCTTTCCAGGACAGTCTGGGTCTCCCAAGGGTACCCCGATTAACTCTTACAATGCCTTGCAAGGATCAGGCCCTGATAGCTGGGACGACACCGTTCTGAACAGGCTTGATAACTTCATGGTAAAGGCTCACGACTATGGTATCAAGCTTCTTATCTCCATTCACAGCTACAACGCGTTGGAGGGTAACTCGGACTTTTATGGCAAGTGGTATGGCACTGGTGACTTTTACACCAACAGTCAAGCCCAAGCCCAATTCAAGGACCGCATAGCCCATGTCCTTGCTCATGTGAACCCCAAGAACGGAAAGACATGGAGCCAGAGCTCTGAGTACATCTTTGCCTTTGAGGCTCAGAATGAAGCCATGCATCCCCAGGTACGTGCTGGCTCTTGGGAGCTTGTTTTGTGGTCCGACTACTAACCGTGCTCCTACAGGGAAATCCTTCCGCACTCCAATCGTGGCAGTGCACTATGGCCAAGAGTATCAAGGACAATCTCAAAGGAAACAACAACATCCTCGTGACAACTGGCGGAGGAGCTTGGCTAGATAACTCCCTCCTTGACGGTTACTTCACTTGCAGCAGTCTGGATGTCCTCGCCATTCACGCATACGGTGTTGGAGACTACGATACCTCGAAGCTCAAGACCTACGTCACCAAGGCCAAGAATGCTGGCAAGAAGCTTATCATGCAGGAATGGGGTGCGTGTTACACGGATGCTTCAAACAACAACTGCAACGGTGGATCACCTCTCTCTACAGGCACCCGAGACTCCAACATTAAGAAGTGGGCTGCTCAGATTGACGCTGCGGGAATCCCTTGGTTCTACTGGCAGATTATCCCCAACGCTGATCCTCACCAGGGCTGGGACTACGAGGTTGGCATCAACGATGTGAACTGGGAAACCCTCAAGGCTGCTGGAAAAGCCGCAGGACAGGCGGAGTCTGCTTTCGATTTCAGTTCTTACCTTTTGTAAGGATTGGATGATGCTGGAGTAGTGATGATATACGCAGCACCTCTCAAAGAGCATTGACAGTTTTCTTTCTGAACCTACTGGCCATTTACATCAGGTACCGGATAGCTGATGTAAATGAGCTTTTTTCATGAGAACATATTTTACGTGCGAATCTAGCTAGGAATACATTCATTTGTTTATGTTTATAGTTAACAACGATCATATCAAGCATGTCCCGTGCAATTTTCATTAGATTATTTGTCTGCTCGTCAACACTAAGTAGCTAAGCTTTTACTCCTCATGATGCATTCTCCCCTTCCACTAATTCCCACCACAAAACTCCATTACCCAATCAACATCTTCTCCCAACAGATCAAAGTCCAGAGTATCAAGTAGGGACTGGGTCCCAACAGCCTCCTCGCGTAGAAAAGTCTCTGACTCAAGATCCCTGGCGTTGTTGAACAGAAGCTGGATTAGCTTGCGGCTACGCGTGCAGCCAGCATCTAAAGGCTCCATTTGTCCAAACAGTTCAATTGCATGAATTACGTACTCACTGCAGTTATACTCGTCTGCAAGATCCTTGTATGATATCATGAAAAGGATCACCACTAGCGTTACCTGGAAAAGGTTCCAGGCGATGTTCCAGCAGATGTACTGGTTTGGGGACCATTCCATGCTCATCATGTCAATCCCTGCAATGGCAGTCTCGAGACACGTGCGCAGACTTGCTTTCTCGTTCGTGCTTAGCTCATCCCAAGGCCTTTGACGGATCGCTGCTACGAGTAAGGCTGGGCGGTATAGTGTGAGTCGGGTAGTGATGTATCGCCACCACATGATCGCCCGGGCCGTCTTGAGCGTGGGAGGGCATTGCTCACGATGAGCTAGAAATGCGTGCAACGAGTTTTTCCAGCTAGTGAGATCGCGATCCAGGTCTTCCACTTCTTCGTAGCTGATGAGAGGTAGTTGGATGAGTCGCTCTTGTATGCGTGCGGCGATTCTGCAAAAGTGCTCACTAGCAGCGAGAGAAATAATTTCGAAATCCTACGCTAGTCATTAGCAAGGTGGAATCCTCATGGGGGGTTGAGGGAGATTTACTGAGCTGCCCAATGTCGATGGGATTGATGTTGATACCGTTGATAGATTCCAGTATCCAGGACTTGGACGGCCCAAGGTCGAGGAAGCCCATGTATCTAAACATAGAAGGGTCCACCAGGTGCGAATTCGAGTACTCGATGTACCAGCTGTAGGATAACAAGGGCTGTAATCGTTGGTTTGTGCAGCCTGTACCCTGTGCAGACCCATAGCAACAGCCATCTGAATTGTTGCGCCCATTACGGCAATGGCTGTGTTTGGTTGGTTGAAGAAATGCAGAGCCATGCCACTGTAAAGTGCTAGAGCTTGCACCATGTATATATGTCCGGATCCGAAGGACGTCATGTTTAGGTATAGGAGAGCTTGCTTATAAAAAACATTATGGCTGGTAAAGTGTGTGGAGTCGGATGCCATTGAGCCCATGGCTAGCACCATGTTGAGCAGAGCCAACCACGGGCTAGTCTCATCTCGTCTTACTTTTTCCATACCGAACCGACAACGAAATTCGGCCTCGTCAATCATAGGAATGCTAGGATGTATGTAGTCAAAGTAGGCGTCAACAAGTGAAGTTTCATCGATCTGTAGCACATAGCTTTCGTCGGGACTGGCGCCCAGCAATGATGGACTCCTCCATGCTTCGGGACCCTGGGGAACTTTTCTCTGAACGTCAGGGCGAAGATGAGTGATGACTTTCAGAATCGTGGGCACTGATGATAAGCCCAAGTACGAAGCATGGGGGGTTTGCTTAGAGAATGCTAGGCCGTTGACGTCGTCTGCTACGCGTGATGTTTCGCTCTCATCCTCTGAGACTTCGTCCCAAGTAAAGTTCTGCTCTGCATGGGGCTCCAAAACATGCAATGCGCTGTGTGAAATATCATCGGTCGCGCGTTGTGGAACTGCACAAGCCTTTAGACGTTCCACAAGCTGCAGACGTGTCATTGATGAGAGCTCGGCAAGGGAGCTGGATGGAAATAGCGTGTTGATGACCTTCTGGGCCTTGGAATAGGCTTCAGCGAGCTCGGTATAGGATCTGTAGGCGAGAAGAGCCACACGTCAGAATGGGGAGTTCTCATAGTGTCCAATCGCTGTTGGTAGGTTTGAGTTACTTAAGTGTCACATTCTGTCTCCGCTTCCGAGCTGGGTAGTGGCAGAGATGCGGAACGAGATAGTAGGCGCATTGTTTGCACGGAATGGTTCGTCCATCGCATTTGACACGTCGACGTCGACACTCTGCGCAGGATGAAGTGGGCTGAGGCTGCTTGCCCTGCGTACTCGGTGGTGTCGGTGTCTGATGATATCCGGAGATTTCTGAGACCTGCGATGGATCCATTGTATTGGCTGAGAAGCGAGCGAGAGATGTACACACACAAAGATGCGGGGAGAAAAAGCAAAAGCATACTACGCCAAGAGAATTGGGAAGAAGCAAGAGAGGGTTTTGGATTGGTAGTTGCGGGTATCTATGGTCTCAAATCTAGGCGTCAGTTCACATTTTCAAGATGGCCTCATTGACCATGATGAATATGGCGTCGAGTAGTTCAATCCATCAATTTGTTTCATATGTTTCCAACGCCCGCTTGCTACGGGACGACACTTGACCGCTTTAGGATGGTCGCAATAGTGGCATTGTGGGGTGAAAAAGCTGAGATGTGACTGGTCTCTTGAGGACTCTGCCGTTTCCAACCCTTGAGGCGCTAGTCAGGCATTATCAAATTCCGTCTTAGCTCTCGGCATTGCCGATGTCGTAATGATGCTAGTCTCAGCCTCATCCCGTCACAATTCAAATCGTACTGGGGTTCTTGTGGCAAGGCAGAAACGATTGTAGTACAGTAGAAGCAGAGAAAACATGGAAACAGGGAAGACCCCTGTTATCGATCTCATTGATAGTAGAAATAGAGAAAGCACTATTCTTCGACATCATTCATAGTATCAACTACGGCAAATAACAATTAACTTTCATATCACATCGGTTCGTATTATTTGAAATGGCACTACTGTTCATAATTGCCGATATCAATTACCTAGTCTCATCTGCCTAGGCTTCGTGAAAAAGCCCTTTCCGTAGTCTTCTAGGAAAAGTTTATAATAGCTAGACAAGTTTCACCAAGTGGGTGGGTATAGTTCTAGGCATCCATTTAAAATTGACACGGCAGGATCAGGGAGAAATTGGTAGGTATCCCTCAGGACCAACTCCAAGCTTTAATTCATGCCGAGGTATCGTATGCCAACTTGAGGCAATCCAGCCGTGGACCCTCGAACTTGTATGACCTGACGATCGCCAGGCATGATATCAAGGCAGTTGTCGCTCAAGGTGAACCCATCTGATTCCGTGAGCACCAATCCTTTGACAGGTCTGTCAGAGGTGATCGAAATTTCTCCAGACAGGGTTTCCACCTTGACACCCCTGTTCTCGAACTGCACATACTTGAGCGGTTGTGGCCAATCCGCATCTCGGGAGATGCAGACTCCATTCTGGAAAATCCTGGCGGCAAGAACATGATCTTCTACAGCAATGTTGTCGATCTCGCCCGATAAGACATCGGCAGTCCCATTGCAGGTAACGGTGACATTGTCCTTCTTGATAGCAGCCTTCACCTCTTCCCCTGTAGAAATAGACAGAAAACGAAGCTCAACGTCAACCTTTACCTCCTTCTGTAAACTGCTGCAGATCCAAACTTTGTAGGACGATGTTTTTGCGGGGCGAGCATGGCAGACACTCCAGTCGTGATGCTCTCGCTGTACGCCTACCACTACAGGGAGCAGGGCTCGTTTGATAGTGTAGAAACTGGGCTTTCTGCGCAAATGGTAGTCGACAATGGACCACGATGTTGCTGGCCAGCAGTCATTGAGCTGCCATACGAGAGCACCCCCACACCGCCGACTCTCTCCCCACTGGCGGCGCCATCCTCGGTATGCAAACGTCAACGCCTCGCTCTGCGCTAATTGGGTTAGGTACGTCCATGTCTAAGTGGCGGACACGGGAGAATATTAGTGCAGGTCATTGTAATTTGGAAGCGGTGAAGACTCACGGCAAGGTCTGAAGCATTGCGGAAGTTCTCCAAAACATAGGCTCCGATGCGTCGTTCATGCCCATCAGCTTTGTTGTGAAAGTCGAGAACGCGCGATTGAGGGTAAAGGTCTTTTGTATCGGTGACGTATCCTTCAATGGTTTGAAGGACGGGGAATGCCGCCATGCCAAATTCGCTGTTGAAACGTCCTCCGATCTGATCGAACCGTTGGTATTTTTCTTGGCTACCATGCCATACTATCAAGCATTTAGTTATCCGATAGAGGGAGCCCACCAGCTGAACTACGTACCGTTCCATTGATGTAAATCACCAGCAGTCAGGTCAGAGCTGAGTTTGCCGTTGGAGAAGGGAGAGCCTGGCCAATATTGCGTGTCAGGTGCTTCTTCTTTCATGACGGTTGGCAAGAGATGTTCGTAGTAGTATCTTCCGGGAAATGAGCTTTTCAGCCACGCTTCGGGGTCTTTATTGTCGTAATCGTATTCGAGGTTGCATTGTTCTTGGACTTGATAGTCCTCGTTGTTTCCGGCCCAGATAATAATTGACGGGTGGTGTCGAAGACGTCGTACGTTATTCCTGGCTTCGGCCGTGACGGAATCTCTGAATTCTGGCCAGACGGGGTAAACGCCACAAGCAAACATGAAATCTTGCCACACGAGGATACCCAATTCGTCGCAGGTATCGTAAAATACGTCGTCTTCATAGATACCACCTCCCCAAACTCTAAGATATTGGTAAGTATCGCATAATGAAGATTGAGTCGCGTACTCACCTCGTCATGATCTGGTTGCCTTCGCGCATTAGCTCAAGCCAACTGCGGTACTTGGCTGCGTCAATCCTTGGAAGAAGGCTGTCTGCCGGTATCCAGCAAGAACCACCGCAAAAGACATCGACATTGTTAATGCGAAAGTAAAATGACTCCCCGTTTTGATCTGTCTCTTGTATGAGTTCACTCTTTCTGAAGCCTGTATTCTTGGTCCAGGTATCGCAAGGGGTGCCCTGAAGCATTGCCTCAACCTTGAACTGGTATAGAGACTGGTCTCCGTATCCGTAAGGGTACCAGAGCATAGGATTGTCTATAGACGTTAGGGCTTAATCACATGTAGGCTTACCCTGGCTTACCTATATCGAAGGCGATGGTGTTGGTGCCATTTACAGCTTTTTGGCTGGCGTGAAACACCTCTTTGTCTCCAAGGCTCACTATGAGTGTGACAGTCTCCGCCAGGCCTTCCACGTTTGCCACTACAGCACCAGTCACGGCAGACAGATCTTTCGCAACGCTGTAATCCACACGTACGTTGTCAATATGTACAGAGGATACCTCGAGCCACACAGGTCGCCATGGGCCTGCTGTCATGAGAACGGGACCCCAGTCCCATCCCTACCTAGGATGTTAGATAAGGATCTACATGATTCTGGGTTAATCTGAGACGTACCCAGTGATACTGTGCTTTGCGGACACATAGACGGCTGGACTCTCCGTTGAAAAGTAAGTACTTGTGATCAGGGTGCTGCTTTTGGAGATCTCTGCCGCGCAACAAGGCGCTATCAAAGTCGATAACGAGGGTGTTGACGGCAGAGGGCTTTAGGGTTGTAGTTATGTCGACTCTATGGCTGAGGAACATGTTGTCGCTTTCCAGTATGGTTGCACCATTGAGCCGAACAGTTGCGAAAGTATCGAGGCCCTCAAAAAATAAGTAAGCTGAACTACCATGTGAGACAGAAGGACCATCAAAGGTCGTTTCGTATGTCCAAGAGTGCTCTCCAATCCATTCTACATCAAGTTCATTCGTGCCTAGGAATGGGTCGGGAATTCTAAACGTTAATTAATTAATGTCGCATTCATTCATATACCATGGGCGACTCGTCCGTCACGTACTTTTTGTTGTTGATCAGGTCCAAATGAACAACACTTGGCACTTTCTCAACAGGGATCCATGTATCGTCCCCCTCGTCAGTTCGTCTCAACCTCCAGCCCGTAGCCAAGTTGATTCGCTGCACCGCGGCTACCATTCTGACGGAAATGAATGGTACTGTTGCAAGGCGAGCAATTTAGGACGCGTCGGATGGGTTGCACCAAGGAAAAGTCAGATGAGAGATGCTTGCATTATGTATTGGTTTTGACTCAAAATGTCTGCAAACAGGCTGTTTAACCGGTTAAACGGGGTTAACGTTACCGTTCAAGTGCTTACCGGAAATACCAAGACGATCGTCAATTACTCCAGAATATGCAACGTTTTAGTTGTGCCAACAGCCAATTGCTCATGTCATGAGGCCACACTATTTTGCGTTACACCCAGACTCGCACTAAGACGGATCTTCGAAATTCCCCGCACGATCTGGCCCGTTTCAGAACCGGCCGTCGAGTGGGGTAGTCGGGACATGGTCACATATTCAGCGGTAACGTTGACATGTGTATGTTGTATATGTATATATGGGTCTCGCGAATCCATCGTCGATCAAACCCCAGATTCATACCTTTATCTTTCAACTTTAATTGCAACATAATTCCGAATCCCTGGTCAGCCAAACTGTTCTACATCTCACGGTTATCATCATGACCAAGGAGCACGGTGAGCCTGTTAGCCAGCACATCGACAATGATGTCGAAGACAGCAAAGAACATGGCCAGACTCCAGATGCCATCGCAGCGGCACTCGGTGCCAGCGGCGCAGCTCCGTCGCCATGGGGTCGAGGACATATCCAACTTTACATGGCCTGCGCACTCATCTATCTATGCTCGACCATGAACGGCTATGATGGATCGCTCATGGGCTCGCTCAACGTGCTTCCCGAATACCAAGAGTACTACAACTTGGGCTCAGACGGATCGACTTCGACTGGTTTGGTCTTCTCCATCTTTCAGATCGGCCAGATGGCGGGCGCCTTGTTTACTTGGATCTGCGACTGGCGGGGTCGCAAGATCACTTTGGCTGTCAGCGCCTTTTTTATATGTGCGTCAGCGGTTTTTACTGCTGTAGCTCCGACCCTATCCTCATTCATTGGGGCTCGATTCCTCCTCAGTTTCTTTTCGACCATCAACACTGTCGCTGCACCGATGCTCCTGGTTGAAATCGCCCCTCCTTTACATCGAGCAACGGTAGCGGGTATATACAACACTCTTTACTACATGGGAAGCATTATTGCTACCTTTAGTGAGTTTTAATTTATCGTTTACCAGGCCACCACTAACTCTGGCATAGCAATGTACGGAGCTAACCTCCACCTTTCTGGCAACATTAAGTGGCGACTTCCGTTGTGGCTCCAGATACTCTGCCCTGGCTTGGTCTGTCTTGGTAGCTGGATGCTGCCCGAGAGTCCAAGGTGGCTGATCGCTCAAGGACGAGATGAAGAAGCCCGGGATTTTATTATCAAGCATCACGCCAACGGTGACGCCGACCATCCAATTGTTGGCATCGAGATGCATGAGATCCGGGAGTCGCTTGTGGAAGTTCAAGGCCGTTCCAAGTGGGCTTGCTTTGACTTGCGAAGTCTGTACAAGTCTCCTGCTCGTCGATATCGTCTCATGCTCGTCATTGCCATGTCTTGGTTTGGTCAATTCTCAGGCAATAATGTTTCAAGCTACTACCTTCCAATCATGGTAAAGAACGTTGGTATCACCTCAACTAACCTTGTCTTACTTTTGAACGCATTCTATGCATTGACCGGATGGGTTGCTGCTACAATAGGAGGTATGATATGTGCTTTTAACTGCTATATGAGGTTTATACACTGACTCTGTTTCCAGCACGTCTTCACGACATCGTGGGAAGACGTAAAATGCTTATGAGTTCGTGCTTGGGCATGTCGATTGCCTTGGCGATTGTTGCTGCTACTGCTGCCGAATACGAACGTTCTGGAAGCGTCCCCTCAAGCTCCGCCAGCATCGCTTTTATCTTTATCTTCGGTGTTATCTTTGCCGTTGGATTTACTCCCATGCAGCCTATTTACCCTGCCGAAGTTTTAGCCAGTGAGTTGATACCCTTCCATTTCCTTGTCAAATCTCCACATCACTGACCCAAATATTTAGATGACATGCGGGCGAACGGCATGATGGTATGGATGATCACTTCCGGATGCGCAGGTTTTGTCAACACGTTTGCAGCTCCGGTTGCCATGGAGAACATCCGGTATTGGTTGTAAGTAAACATTCTATGATTCTACATGCTTCTTACCTCTAACAATTTCCCTATAGCTATGTCTTTTTCGTGTTTTGGGATTTGTTTGAGTTCGCGTTCATCTACGTGTTCTTCGTCGAGACCAAGGGACGTACCCTCGAAGAACTTGACGTAGTTTTTGAAGCGAAGAATCCTCGTAAAGCCAGCACTAGGCCTATAGCCTAGCCGCTTTACCCTAAGAACATCCTCATGTATCTATATAGCAGATGTCAATAGCAGTATAGTCTGCTGCAGATCGCTGTTTCAAGTTTGAGTTTAGGTGGCTGCAGGCCAATTTTGATACAGTCTGGGGTGTCCCTTGTTCAGTAGTAGTCTAAGTGATCTTCTTGACCCGTTTGTTCATCGCCGTCTTTACCAAGGATCCAGCTGAGGTTATTTGAGCGGATGCCAATATCCCGCTTGCTGAGCTGTCTATTTGCAGTGGCCAAAAGAAGAATCTTTCCGTTGCCTGTTGCCTCCTATGATCTTCAGGGCTTTTGCCTTAGGGAACTTTCATCTGATCTTTGCCGCTTTGTAGAGGATTTTCGATCCGGTAATAAGAATGGGAGGGATGAGAACAAGTCTATGCCTACTTCTTTACTAGACTAGAGTCTGACCAGGCTAAAATACCAATGGTGCGTCTAAACCCTTTTGGTAGATTTAGGATCATTTCACGACTTCCCGCCTCATGTTTTTCTGTTTCTATCGTTGTGCCTGACATTCTAATGACTGGTAATAGGTACCCTGCTGTGCCTTTTGAACCTCCGTGTGCTCTTGATCTGGCTCCGAGATGGATTTGGGTGTAACTTGGGACTTGTTAATCCATGGTGGTTAGCTGAGGTGATGCCATAATAGGAGCTCCCAATCTTCCTCACTCGGCCAGACCAGCTCCGAGAATTTTAAGTTAGATTCCGGCTTCAGCTTCAGCGTTCTGCTGTGGTTCCTGGCAAATGCGAATGCCGACGGCGTAGATGATGGCAATACCCATCAAAACCGGCATATATTGTCCCGATATCTAGGCTGGCGTAGGCGATATGAAGTTCTGCCTATCAATGTAAGTAACTACACGTAGAAATAGGCACTGGTATTGTCGCAACGCTATGTAGGTTGATATCCAGAAGTGTATTATACCAAACCTGCAGGTGCCAGCCCTGACAATGTCATCACGATTTGAGTACGCTATTAAAACATTACCTAGTCATGACGGTCCAACATTCAGACGAGGTAGTTCCATAGTGACACTATACGCGTATTCCTGTGGAAACTAATTTTTCAATTGTGTTCGGTGTCAAAGTTACTCAGAAGTGTTGGAGGAACCGGCGTCGAATATCTACACCTATTTTACCAACGTAAGGGATATGCCGGAACATGATCAAGGTCTTTTCAACGAAACCGCGCCCCTAGTCTTCGGGTTTGATGCTGAGAGAACGGGAACAGTATCTGGAAGATTTGCTACAAACGTGAAAACGACGAATGCCTCCGTCAAGGTGGCATGTCCTTTCTGGACTTCTTTTTCCTGCCAAATTTTATCCCGCTCCTCTATAGCAAATTATATCAGTACTTTATTTGTTTGCAGTTCCATCGCCGTGTCATTCGCGTCATCGTTGAGGAATAACGAATTTCGACCGGTTTTGTGACTGATATGATGGAGCAAAAGACTAAGCAATCAGAGATCTGCGATCTGTTGCGAAGCTTAAACCATACATATTTAAATCTTACAGACACAACTCCCCACAAACTGTTCGCAGCGAAAGCATTTTCCATGTCTCGCGATGTAATCCGTGAAATTCATGCCAGTATATCACTCAGCAGTCATCCTTTCAAAGTTTAAGACGAGTACGTCTGCCTTTGCGCCGCTCCTCCTGAGCTGTTACGGCGATGGCTATTGTCCTTTAAACCCTCTGGTTCCAAGGAGCGGATCGTTCGAAAGCTCGTGTAATGCCCAGAGTCTGGAAAAGCTTCATTTTCCATCGCGATTCAGTGATGTGAGATGTGCAAACGAGTCCGCTAATGGCGGTAGATTTATCATCTCGTAGTAAGCGGCGTTGTCTAGAACGACCACTTCCAGAACCGTCCATCCGTGTGGCCGCTAAGTGAGCCCAAAAGAGCGAGTGAGGCAGCCGAACCTCGTCCTATCATGAATAGGACTTGGCCCCGGTTTGTTTTCAACCTGACGGGCGACGTCAAATCTGTAGGCTCTTGATTCATTCATCCTGCGTTCGACGGGCCGCTTTCGTTTTGTTGAACGTGTGCCTGTAAAGCCTCTGCTTCACATTGCTGTTCCAACTGTCGCCATGAGTCACCCGCTCCTTGGTAGTGGTGGTAGTGATGAAAGTGGTGGTGGACATGATGGTGATGGTGGTGATGTATCGTCTGTGCCGTCGATGTCGGTAGCGGAAATTGCTCGGTATAAGATTGGGGTATTGAAGCATCTCCTGGAACGCCCCAGTCTTTGGGGATGGAAGGATTACTAGCTGTTCCAAGCCACAGGTTCTGGTTCGTGGGAGGTGTCCCTGGGGGCAGCATCGTGCCCAACGATGACCATGTCGACGGCGATGGCATGGTAAATGAACCGTGTGTGTTATTCGAAGGTGGTTGTGCTTGTAATGGCCTTGGTGGCTGTGGACATTGCCTGGGGTCAGTCTGCACTGGATCTGGGATGTTTGAGGAAATATCTGGTGCAGATACAGGAATTGTCGGTGCCACATTATCGTTGGGCGTTTCGGTGTCCTCACTACCTTCAGAGTCCCTTAGCGGTGAAGGCGAAGGGCCTGTGAAATTATCAAAGAAAGCCGAGTCCAGAAAATTAGAGCCCATCTGATCATGGCTCAAATCGGTGTCAATCGTCGGGAATGGCATGATATGATCAGTTGTATGTCCACTACTCGTATCCAAGTTGGTGTTGGGATTCTGGGGTGCTGGTGATATCCCGATATCCGTGGGAGACATCTGAGATGACGACGAAGGAGTGGTGCCTTGAGATTTGCTCTGTCGTTGGTGTGATAGTCTTGAGAGCGTACGCCATCGATTTCTACAAGTAAGAGGTGGACGACCAGGTATTCTTGCTGATATAGCTACCCATCGATGGCCAAGAGCCGCTACACCTTGACGCAAAAGGTTATCTTCATCTGCAGTCCAGTCACTCAGACGGTTTTTGGCAGACGGGTTCAAGATGTCATTGTATCTTTTAGAACATTGATCATCCTTTCTTCCCGGTATTAGAGATGCTATTATATGGTCAGATGAGTTAATAACACGTGGTTGTGGAGTTTACCAATATCATTCCACAGTGGTCCAAGTCGTGCGTAAGCAGAGAGAAGAATTTCATCCTCTTGGGATGTCCATCGACCTTTACGTAGTGAAGGATCAAGAGAGTGAAGCCATCGTTTTCGACAGTCCTATAAGCCAATTAGTTCTTCATGAACAATATAGCCTCCACTCTCATCCACACTCATCAATGTGGGCCATCATGGATCGCGTTGAGGCGCGTGCATAAGGGGCCAAGTCTGTCTCACTCACCTTTGCCGTACGACCCTCGAGCCCAGCAGCAATGTCCTTCCATCTTCCCTCGGAGCCTCTACTGGCACCAAAGTGACCGACCAGGGTCCTCAGAGTGGCATCCTCGGCTGCAGTCCAGGGCCGTCGATGTTTTGGTGTGTTTGCGGGGGGAGACTGTGGTGAGGTCTCCTGACCTGACATGGGATATGCGCGCGACGAGGGACGACAGTAAAAGAGAGATTACTCATCGAGGAGCCGGCATCACGGTTCCATAGAGGCGGGACCAGGACTGGTGGGTAGGGCTGAGAGTTGGAGTTGTCGATGTTGATTGATTGAATGTTCAAGATGATACGGTTGTCGAGTTCCGTTTTTCCGTGGCTACCCGAAAACAGACAAGTGGGGGTTGTACCGCCACAACTTCCGACTGCGCCACTTTTGTTATCGGTTATCGCAATGCTACCGGGTAAGTTGCGGTGATTCACGAACGATGAATTGCAAGCATCAGCGCGTATTCAGTTCCTTGATGAATTTTGTCTATCATTTGAGTCGATTATGTCGCCAGCTGGTGGTGGTTTTTTTACATTCTGGTTTTTTTATATTTTTAACTTGTAGTCTGTTCTCAAATCTAGGTCGTGGAGTTGAAATGCTAATCCCAAGAGGTACAACGGGACGACGATGGCTATGCAGCAGCACGTTTGAAGAGTCGCCAACACTTCTACGGACTCTCAATCTTCCTTTTAAACACTATATCCTCCCTAAGTACTTCTGAAGCTTTTGTTGTGTAAGTGCTCAACATTGTACTTACGTTCAAGTGCAGCTCTAGGTTAGTGACGTGCCCTTACACCCAAAGCCATTTTTGAGAACGGAAGCACTACTATTAAACTAAAACTTCTAGCTATCTAAATGACAGAGAGCCACCTGGCATTCCTTAGTTGCAGAATGGAGCTCCGACGCAAATGTATGTCAAAAGTTGACATACGAAGCATATATATCAATGGATCTCAGATGATAACATCGCGTCACTACATCTGCAAAAGCGAAACAACAACTAGGTTTGACCTCAATTCATTTCCTGGGCGTCTGTCTTCAGATGAAGAAAAGTAGAAAGGGAAGGAAAAGCAAAAGAGAAAGGTGGGCAAGGGATTCTTTTCAGGGTTTATGTGAAGCATGATATGTGGAATTATTGCCTCGGCAGATTGTTCATAACCCTGCACCAAACAAAAACCCATGGGAATCTCGCCTCGACAATTACCTACAAGGTGGGTTTGTGGGTGCTTTAGCGCCTGGACCCATCGGAAAATTAAATGCTTGGCTCTGCAGGCACAAATGACACCAGTACAAGGGTGTCGTCTGTGTACACAGATATAGAGACCTGGATGATACGGATGCAACGTGTTGTCCGAAAACTACTATTCAGAGACCAAGATCTCGAAACAAATCTCATCTTTACAATGACACGCATACATCTTCAATCAGCCCTGCCTGCATGACGCGTCCGTGCAAATGTCTGACTGCCAGAGTACATACTAGAGGCATGTGGCCATGCATGGATCGGTGGCTTCAGCGTTTTTTTATTTGTGTTGTTCCCATTTTTAGATAGTGTTTTTGTGACGGTTAAAACGGCGCTCGCTCGGTTTGAGCGGCTTCTGATGGGAAAAAGTTTGATGGTGGTAGGGAATACGTCAGTGGGAAGAAGAATACGAATGATTGGCTGTTTCGTACGGGAACGAAAAATGCCAGATTAGTGGTGGGAACTTCCGAGTTGGACAAAGCCAGCAGAGGCTGGGCTAGTGTTCTAGACTGGGCTTTGTGGTACAATAAGTGAGAGTAGAGAGAAGAGGGAGAGAGATGGAAGAAAAAAAGGAACAAAAAAAAAAAAAAAAAGAGGAGAGACAGAAAGGCAGATACGAGCGAGGCACATGCGAGAATCCTTTATTATTGTCAACTCGACATGGCCCAAAAAGAAAAAGGATCAGATGGTCCTCGAGTCCTGTCGGTGAGTAAAAAGCTGGAGACCAATTTCATTCGCCGATTCGCGAAGGTAAAAGAATGTATGAGGGAATTTGAAATGACGGGCGCAAACGACTCAATGTCATGACGATATTCATTCCGAGTTGAGCCTAGTCTTTTTAAGGGTTCATTCATCCCACTCTGTGACTGTCCCTGCCTTGCATTTTGCATGCAGATTGGACGACACTGCCACTCTCTCCCGGAAGAGGTATCCCGATCCCCAAGGTCCAAGGTCAAAAGGACAAGGGGGTGAGAGACAGAAGAGAAGCTATGGCCATGCCAAGACGGCTACACCCACGTCCCAAATGCTTAATTTAAGCACCTTGTTTTTCTTCTGTTCCTCGCTCTCTCGCTCTCTCTTTCGTCCGTTGCTGTTTGACTGACCCCTTGCCTTGCCACTGGAGTCAGATCCCAGAATCTGGGTTTTGGTAACGTAACTCGTACATAACCGTTAGAATACGCGCTGTTAGTAAAAATGGAACACTTTCCAAAAGTTCTGTCAAATCTGGTTAGCTAAGGGCATGGCTTGTTCCATGTCAGACAAGCCGTGTTTTTTCTTTCTCTGTCTGTTGGTCCGTACAAGTCAAACATCATGCAAATGCTATGAGCCAAATACCTGATTGCATCTGGTGGAGTTTTCCCCCCCCGTTCTCCTCGTGGACAAACAAGGGGAGGGGGCTGAGTCGAAAAGCGGTGATATCACAAATCGAAACTGGCTTTGTGCCCATATACAGTTAGTTTAGCCCAATCTCAAATTCTCTCTCCTCTCACACCCCCCTCAGCGCAGCCCTGCGCGTAAGCCCGCTACACGTTCCCAACTAGAACTAGACTGGACGGGCCAGACCCTTAGTACGACACATGTAGTCGCATACTCGCCCCTACCTTCAACCACACGACTTTCTCGCTGGCACTCTTGGTACACATCTTGTATAGCTTCACTTGACTCTACAATCTGTTTCACAAGTTGTTTATCTAATGCATGAGGCATTTTCCTTTGTTGCTGAGGGGAGAGACCATACTATATGGGTAGAGCCGAAGAGGCCTCCTTAATTAGAATGAAGGAAGTAAACCATCTTTTGGAGTTGTCTAGACTTTTCTATTGTTTTGTATTAATATCACTTGGATTGCTGTCCTCAATCGACTCTCTCACTCACTCTTACGCTCTCTCTCCTTCCCTGCTTTTGCAACCCTTCTCCCCCTTCTCAAGCTCTTTTGCAAAAGACAACCGTCACAATGGCAGACCCTGACATTCACGGCACAAAGGAATTTGATCCTGAGTCCGCTCAAAATCAACGCATCACTTTCCAAGACGGCCCTGACCGCGGCCGCCAGGACCCCGAAGCAAACCGTCTCGGCCGTACTCGTTCTCGTTCCCTCTCCCGCCGTCGCTCCAACTCCAGCAACCGAAGCCGTATCCAACCCGCCTCTCCCTACTCAGGCTACCAAATAGAGTACCGCACTCTCTCCATCCAAGTCACCGAAGCCAAACAAGTCGAGCCCGATGTCGAAGACTCCAAGGCCGCCAAGCCAAAGACAGATGAGGATTACTTCTCCAAGCTTCAGTTCCATGAGCTGCAGGCTGAGCAATTATGTCAGCAGCTCAATGTGAGTGCTGACGTTGGTCTCTCTGAGAGCGCGGCTGCGACGAGGCTGGAGCGCGATGGAAAGAACACTCTGCCTCATCCCAAGACGAATTACATCAAGCGCACCCTGAAATACATCTTTGGTGGTTTCTGTTCGGTACTTTGGGTTGGAACCATCATCTTCTTTCTTTGCTGGCAGCCTCTCAGCAACCCGCCCTCGAACCAAAATCTATCTCTTGCCGTTCTCATCCTCATCGTCATCTTTCTCCAGGCCGGCTTCTCAGCCTTCCAGGATTGGTCCACCGCCAAGACTATGAATTCTATCCTTGACCTATTGCCATCCTTTGCAACAGTCAAGCGTGATGGAGAACTCAAGAGTTTGGCGACAATTAATCTTGTCGCTGGCGATGTTGTCCACCTTCAAGTCGGCGACAAGGTCCCCGCCGATCTGCGCATCATCAGCCACTCCGGTGATATCCGCTTCGACCGTTCTGTCCTCACTGGAGAGTCTGATGAGATTGAGGGTGCGGTGGACGCAACTGATGTCAACTTCCTTGAGAGTCGCAACATTGCCTTCATGGGCACTACTGTCATGAATGGTAACGGTGTCGGAGTCGTCGTCCTTACCGGTGGCCGAACTGTCATGGGTCGTATCGCGACTTCTACCTCTGGTGTCAAAGACTCTGCATCTCTGATCCAGAAAGAAATCACCCGTTTCGTCACAATCATTGTTTGCATGACAATTATCCTTGCTCTTGCCATTCTTCTCACCTGGGTTGGCTGGCTCCGTGTTGATCACCCACATTACATGAGCGTCCCAGCTATGCTCGTCAATGTCATGGCTTGCGTTGTCGCTTTCATTCCCGAGGGTATGCCTGTAGCTGTGGCGCTGACACTTATGATGGTGGCTCGTCGCATGAAGGCTGTCAATGTTTTGCCCAAGGGATTATCAACCGTCGAAACCTTGGGTTGTGTCAACGTCATCTGCTCAGACAAGACTGGTACCCTCACACAGAACCAGATGTTTGTCAGCTCTGTTGCCTTTGTCGACAAGGTGTTTGAATCTTCAGATGAGTTCGAGTACCTTGTCAACAGCAAGGAAGCCGACGAACCCTCAATGGCACTGAAGCGTGCTGCTCTCCTCTGCAACGATGCATCATTCGATCCCACAACCATCCACCTTCCCATCCAGGAGCGCGCTGTCATGGGCAATGCTACAGACAGCGCCGTCTTCCGCTTTGCTGCATCTGGACCCACTGGAGATAGCCTCAGGAAAACCATGCCTCGCGTCTTCGAAGTCCCCTTCAACTCCAAGAACAAATGGATGTTGACTGTCTTCCAATCTGACGATAACAGAGGTACTTACCGCGCTATCATCAAGGGCGCTCCTGATATCCTGCTCGCTGGATGTACCAAGTACTGGTCTGCAGAGTCCAACTCTGTTGTCACTCTTACTCGAGACGCACGCATCAAGTTTCAGCAGATTCAAGACGACGCTTCCCGCCGTGCCGAACGTGTTATTGTTTTGTGTGAAAAGTTCATCACTCCTCGCTCTGTCGCTGGCACAAACAGCTTCAGTGATGAGATCACACACTCGGCTATCCAGGACCTCACTATTGTTGGTATGCTCGGCATAATCGATCCTCACCGTCCCGAGATTCCCGCCACAGTTGAGCAGTGCCGACGCGCCGGAACTCGTTTCTTTATGGTTACCGGTGACTACGCTTTGACCGCCGCTGCAATTGCTCGCAACACTGGTATTTTCTCCTGCCAACAGGACCCTGACACTATTGACTCTCTTTACCCCGGCACTCCCTCAAGCGACGACGAAAAGAAGAAGAAGAAGAAGCCAAGAAAGGGTGACCGTGCTGAGATCATCAAGCGAAGCCTGTTGCTTGAGGGTGCCAACCTTAGCAGACTCAGCCAGGATGATTGGGACGTCGTCTGTGCGTATGAGGAGATTGTCTTTGCTCGCACTACGCCTGAACAGAAGCTTCGTATCGTCACTGAGCTACGTGAACGCGACAACGTTGTCGCTGTCACTGGTGATGGTGTCAACGATGCTCCAGCCCTTCGAGCCGCTGATGTCGGTGTTGCTATCGTTACTGGAAGTGATGTCGCCATTGAAGCCTCCGATCTTGTTCTCCTCGATCGTTTCGACTCCATCGTCGATGCCATGCGCCTCGGTCGTCTTGTGTTCCAGAACCTTCAGAAAGTCATCTCTTACCTTCTCCCCGCTGGTAGTTGGTCCGAGATCTGGCCCGTCATTCTCAACGTCTGGTTCGGTGTTCCTCTCCCTCTGAGCGCCTTTCTCATGATCATCATCTGTGTCTTTACAGATCTCTTCCTCAGTCTGTCACTTATCATGGAGAAGGAAGAATTCGATCTTCTCTCTCTTCCTCCCCGCAACCACAAGCGCGACCATCTTATCAACACCAAGATCTACACGCAAGCCTACCTGTTTACCGGTTTCATGGAGACCATCACAGCGCACTCCATGTTCTTCCTCTACATGTGGAGATACGCCAAGATGCCTGTGTCGGAACTTTTCTTCCTGTTTGAGGGTTACTCGGAGGGTTACCACGGCTACACTCAGGATGAGCTCATCAAGTTCAACAACACTGGCCAGTGTGTCTACTTTGTCACGCTCGTGTTCCTCCAGTGGGGAAATATTCTCGCTGTGAGAAACCGTCGGTTGAGTATCTTCCAAGCCAGTCCATTGAGCAAGGCTCATCGCAACCCTTGGTTGATTCTCAGCATGCTTATTAGCTTGTGCATCGCCATCTTCGTTACTGAGGTGCCTGGTATTCAGAAGCTGTTTGATACAGAGTCTGTGCCGATTGAGTTTTGGTTCATCCCCATCCCTCTTGGATTGGGTATCTTGCTTGTGGATGAGATTAGAAAGTTGATTGTGAGAAAGTATCCAAAGTCTTTCGTGGCTAGAATAGCTTGGTAAAGGTTGCTGGGTTTTGTTGCATAGTTCCACATTAGAGCGTCTCGATTACTATTTTAATTAACGAGAATTCATAAGATGATACCCAATTTGCCCGATGCGAGTGTGAATCAGCTCTCAATGGTTGAATAAAGTGGATGGTTGTGTTATGTCCGCTGTTTTCCCAAGCGAGCTGATGGATTATCCTAGACTAGACAGTTTCTAGCTAGACCGATATCGTCCAAATTCCTCCAGGAGGATCTTGGAGTTGGATTTTCGTGTTTCTCTCTTCGCCTCAAGTTTCGTTTGTCAGTTTCGGCACATTTTGAATGACAGGCAGACTATGGAGCACGGAGCACAGCAACTGTTGGATGCCCGCCTCAATTCTATTCTTGACTTTCTTACTGGAAGACATGGCTCGCCTTGTGGGTAATGACGGACAGGGTTGTCGTCTGTGCAGACTCGTCAATAAAGGGGATCATCAGGTTAGTGTCACATTTTCACCAGGATTGACAGTTGGCTAGGGTTTGGGGAAAACAACAAAGTAGACAGACAGTGTATCAGCCACATCGATGGATGTCTAACAAACCAGATAATTGCAAGCAATGACACAATTCTCGGGACGGCCGGTCCCCTTTGAATAATTTCTGGGTCATTTCCAGAATATTATTGTATGACCGACACTTGACACTAAGGCTAGAGAAATACGAGTTGTTAGCGGGTCGAGGCCCAGTATTCCAGACGAACCCTTGCTAGTTATAGACGGCAATGGTGACACTCTTGGCACTAGCGGCGGTATTTGATAAAAATCGGGCAAGTCTTTTTTTGTCTAGTCTATTAAAAAACACACATCAACATCAACCAACTAACTTGATGTGTCTGTACCACAAGAGGACGACATAGCATACAGACAGAAACAATGGCTGCAGATACAGTGTCGCACCTCACCAACAAGGTGCAGCGCGCGCCATCGGTCGTGTCTTTTCTCACCATCGGTCTGTTGCAAGGCCTGACTGTTTCCATACTTCAGGGGTTCGTTAACTTACCGCTGTTCTTGCTTGTTCGTCCCATCACTGACAATACCGTCCAGAATCGTTGTCATCAATTGGAATGATTACCTTAAACCAACTGTGCTGCAAGTCCCGAGAGGGTACACAATTCCAGCCAACTTGGCAATTTTTATCTTTGGCTTCCTCTTCCAGCTCATCTTCATGATCGATGCCATTCGTCTAAAGAGCACAGCCCAGGCCATGCTTGCCTGCTTGCTCAACGCCGGTTTTCTGCCTTTGGCTGTCTACCAGCGAAAGCAGATCAGAGAGAGTATTGAATCCCTCTCAGGCTCTACTGACATGAACGGTGACTCTTTGGTTCACCTTGACAAGCCTATATGGGAAGACATTGGCGGGATATTGTTTGCCATGCCTTTTATTGTTGGGATTTGTACTGCCCTTCTTATTGTTACTGTTTGGTACCTCAAGCAGCATTTCGCTTGGCAAGCCTACCGTAATGTTGGCGCAGATGCCAAGTTGAGAAGAATTCGAAATATTCACCTGGTGCGCACTCATGTCTTTTACACTCAAATTCTAAGCTAACGTGTGAAATCAGATTTTTGTGATGTTTGCCAAGGTGGTGATATACTTCATCATCTGTTTCGAGGTCATCTTTGGCGTCACCCAACTTCGAGGCATGGGGACCCAGTTCATCATCCGCATGGTGCTCCTCGCAGTGGCTATCGTCATAACCCTCTTGTCTATAGTATGGAGTAAGTCTGAGAACCGCATAGGCATGGGTGCTTCAATCGTCGTGTTCCTCGGCGGCGTCGGCTACAACGTCTGGATGATCATCCTAATACAGACCAACTGGAAAGTCTATGGAGCTACGGGTGATATCATGACTTGCTATGCTCTCATGGCCGCTGTATTTCTGCTCGCGACGGCCATTTTTGGCATGTTGTGCTTCAGGAACTTCTACGGAGGTCTGAAAGAGCATTTGGCGAAGCATGAAGAAAGTGGTCAGATGGCCCCATCAGTCAAGAACTTTGAGCTTGAAACCAGAGCCAGCTTTAGCTATCAAAGTGTGAGAGGTATACGGGATCTGGATAGCTAATGGTGTGTTTTGTACTTGTTTCTGAAATAGGCAAGTGTTAAAAGGACAATGAGGTAGTATTCAAACAGGAAGAATATTGATACTAATAGTAATGTATATACAATGAAAAGCCTTCACTATTTCAAAGGCACGGAATATCTATCGAGAAAGAGAAGCATGAATAAAGTCACTGGGGGTTCTTTCTAGCATGGACTTTATTTACATCACAGAGCATGACCTGTAATATACTTAGAATCTTGTTGCATGATTGAATCGCTAATTGGTCATTCATAGTCTGGGTTATGAACCAGACTAAGATCGGGTAGAGAGATCTATACGAGTACATCAATAGGAAAACGCAGAGACATCTTAGACATAGAACGAAGCCTGGTCACACCTCCGGAAAAGGTCGGAATGAAGGTGTGTTGGTATTGAGTGTGGTATTAAAGTTCTTTATTCTAATTGTTAAATATAGATTGTCTCCCAGAGACGGAAATAATATGTATATGTTGTACTTTCATGGAAAGAACACGATGGTCAGCGCCATGCATCATTCTTCATTATTTTCAACGTTTGCGTTACTCGTCCACCATACCCCTTTTGGATAGCATCGCATCTTTTATAAGATCATCAAAGACATACTTTGCTTAGTAGCGGTAGCACAAAGGACCCTTGGAGGGGTTCATGACATCCCGGACCTTGACGTCCTTTGCAAGGCCGAACATGGGGAGAACATCGTCCAGCTTGACGTCAATCTGCTCCCTCTTGGGGTAAAGCATACCCTTGCCGTCGTACTCGGAGAAGCGGCTAGCGTTCTTCTGCTGCCATTGCCACCAGACACGGTCGATCTGAGCGTGGTGCATGAAGAAGAGAGGCTCGTTGGGCGAAGTAGTAGGGTTCATCTCTCCACCAAGAGAAGCGTGGATGGTGCCGTGGGGACCGCCCTCGGTGGCAGTGTGGAAGTAGGACCAGTTACCAGCCTTCTGAAGCTCATTGAGACCCTTTTGGGTGATGGTGGGCACCATCATCTGGTACGCCTCGGGCTCGGTGACTTCGGGCATGTCGCGGAACAGGCAGTGACCGCCCTTGGACAGAACCTTGGGTTCCTCCTCGAGGTATTCGGGTCGGAGCTTGGAGAATCGACCATCCTCGACACATTGGAGGCCACTAGATCCAGTGGGCGTCCACTCCTGGAGTTCCTGGTTTCCGTTGCCGCCGAAGGCGTCCTTGGACATGATTGGGGAGCTTAGAAGACCTTTCTCGGCATCCTTGGCCCAGTCCCAGTATGTTCCGGGGCCCTTGTAGCCGCAGTCGCGAAGAGCCTGCTCGTAAATGACACCGAAGTATCTGTGCCAGGGAAGGAAAGGAGCGCCACCATGGACTGTTATTACCAGTTAGTCGAAGAATAAAGATGACATATCGGGCATGGAAATACTGACTCCAATCGTTGAGCTTAAAGTGAACGTAGGGAAAGTCGTCATACAGAGATGACTCGAGACCGATGCGAGAAGGCTTGGTCTTCAAGCACAGAACAGCGTCGATGTAAGCCTTTTGGTTTGTAGCGCCAAGCTCGCGCCACTCAACCCTCTTGGGAGGAATGGTGCAGCCCTTGTTTCCGAGGATATCGGGGACAACGGGAACAGCAGGAACGGCAAGGGCCGGGGCGACAGCGCCGGCAATGGTGAGAGCGGCGAAGAACTTCATGGTCGGATAGTCGTAAAGAAGCAATCAAGTGTAACGAATGTGTTAAGGCAGAGCCAACGAGTGTGCGTGGTTGAAGGTATAAACGAGAGAAACCTGGTGACTGGTGTGATGATCAAGGTTTCGGAAAGGTGCAGACTATCAGCTTTTATTCTTTCTTTTCTCTGGGGCAATTCCTCGTTTGGCCTGTCTACTAAGTGTCGGCAACGCCTTGGGACTAGGATTGCCCCGTGTAGCATAAACGGGTAGTAGCTCTCGCTTGTGTATCAATTGATGGTTAGACCAGAAAGAATGCCATGCTTGGATAGGTAGAAATACGGTCAAGGAGCTTAAATCCCATGACTTGATGCGAGATGAAATTGACGTCGAACACGGACCCTTGTTTCTTTGCTACATAAGGCTAAGCCAGCGCCAAGTGCTAATTTTAGACGCCGCACGAGGAAAAGGCAATCCCGAGTGGTGGAACTAGATCCGTGCTAGTGATTTGTTTCACGATCGTCATCTTCATTTACTTGTTTGGGATGACTTTCTACGACTCGTGACTGAATGGTGCTTGGACAAGAACAGACTAATGTTGGAAAAAGAGGTGGCATTACTCAACGAAGCCAAGAGTCGTACTTTGGAGCGGGAAATGTTTGCAGAAAAGAAGACACTTATGGATCCAATAAGATAGCGGTGCATCGATACTGGATCCCCTTGATGGATAGACTGCCAAAGTCGGCAACTAATTCGACTAGTGATGGATCAATCCTCAGGGTATCATCAAAATTCTCCGCCAGAAGGGGCAAGAGACGAGAAAACCTGTTCAATTCCAGTTGTTTAGTTTAAACCATACCTTTTCTCTGTTCATGTTTTGTACTCGATAAATTTGTGTTACCCACTACCTAGACTAAACTCATAGTATTAAGGCTAAGCTAGATATTATGCATAGATTTACCTACAGGGTTCTGAAACAGTTCTCGTATTGTTAAGATTGTATCTACAAGATGTTTGTCAACATCAACCGTGCGACATCTTGGCAAGAAGCAGTTGCTAATTGACTAATAATGCACTATCACGCTTTTTTCTATTCCTACGGAGTAGAAATATGTATGTTCAACAGATCGTCTCTAAATCGCTCGTGAATTTTACCCAATGACATCGGTTCTAATCTTTTCATTCACTGATACATGCGTAGTACTCATCAACCAGTCTACTCTATTTCCCCTTTAGAACAAACATTCCACCATGCCAGCCATAAGTCCTCGCAAGTCTGCGACCATGTCGTCGAGCGATTTGAAAGTCGATCTTCCCTTTCGGATGTGGTTCATGAAAGTGGATGCCGCGTTCAACGTCCAATGCAGTCGGCTGGAACTGCCAAACTGAACCATACACCTTCTCGATCTGAAAGCCCGTTGAACCCATAGCGTGCAGAAAGTCATTCCAAGCGATTTCGCCAGGAGAACTTGTCCCTTCAGGGTTGAAGAATAAAGTGCGGAACACTTTCAGCGCTCGTGCATCGACTGGGAACGTTGGCTGTTGATCAACGATTTCAGGCTCCGCGGCTTCAACAGGGGGTGGATTATCGTTTTGTGTCTTTGATGGTTAGCTTTTGGTCTTCCCTTTAGTCTTTTTCTTGGAAGGGACAATATTGTCGACCTTTTGACCCGGTCGCTCAGGCTCGCCCAGGAACAAATTGGATAACGGACGATTAAGATTCCAGAGGTCCCTGTTAGCAACAGGTTGTCCTTGGTTTTTAGTCTTGTCAGGCTCTATCCACTCCGATGTCCTTCGCAGACTGCGAGGTTCGGAAAGGAGACGATAGAGCGCAAGGCCTTTGAACCTGATCATGCTGGTTTTGAGCGACTTGTCAGTCTCGGCCCACACGGCATCTAGGTTCGCTTCAGCCTGTCGCAAAGCGTTAACAGTGTCTTTGGTTCGACGTTTTTCAAACGGGTACTTGATCCTTCCACCAGAAGGATCAGCGAGCCGGCCTATGGTGTCCTGAGAAGCTCGGTCTAATCGAAATGAGTTGACCATCTCATGCAATGGCCTCAACGCTACACCGTGTTCCTTCTCGTAATCAGGCGTACCTTTGGGTCTGGTATGGAAGTCTTTCCGGAAGTCTTTCTGGACCTGATAATGTCGGGCCCAAGGCTGATAAAGCTCCATCGCCTTTGTACACTGCGAAAGAACAGCCAAGTAACTTAGGTTTTTGTAGACATAACTGGAGACGAGACGGTCGGCCTCGGGCGTGGTCTTCAAAAGACGTTCAAGCTCATCAATTAGGATAGATTGCCTTGCCCATGTCTCCTGATTCCTATACAACGCATCCATGAGGAAAAACAGCGACCATAGGCCGTCATCATACTCGGTGGCTGGAACGATGTGACAAATGTCCCTTTCAGAGTCTCGAACATAGTGCCATCTCATCGGAGGGGAGCATTCGAACTCGGAATGGAGCGATATTAGCGGGTCTTGTGTCGATTTTCCTAGAAAGAACCGGAAACGGTAGAGAGCATAACGGTATTCTTCAGGGAGCTCTTCTGACAGCTTTGTCTGGTCTTTGTACTTCTTTTAAAGCACACTCAAATTCTGCGCTTGACGATGTAGCATTGTCATAATCTCAAGTTTCCAAAAACTCTCAGAAGTGGTCTTGAGCACCATGCTGCCCCAGAGCTTGTCCTCATTTATCTTATGAGCACGAGGGTGAATCTCCCCGTTAGCATCGACCATAAACTCAATGGAATGGTCCCTTATCTCGCGTATCATTTGGGCGAAATATTCCGGGTCCTCTCGTAGTTGCCAAATATGATCTTCCATTGCTAACATTTGTGCCTCGAGTAGGGAAGCGAGATGGTCGAGGTCAAGGTCCGAGGGGACTTTGTACGGTGCCTTGGCAGCCATTATCGCCATGGAGGAGTAGCCCATCTCGTCAATACCAGTCTTCAAAGATGGTTCTGGCTGAACGGGATAGGCATCGCTGGTCAAGTCGTCTGGCGGGATTTCGTGGAGAATTTGGTGGCAGAAATCAACCAGGAAATCCAGAACACGAACTTGTGCTTTAAGTATGAGGAGCCCTTCGCCAGGCCAGAACTGTATGCCAGAGTAGATGCAGAGGTCATTATCCGGCGATTCATTCCAATGCCGAAACTCGCCGTACTCCTCAGGTGTCGTAGCACCATTCATAAACATGGTAAGTTCAGGGACAAAAACAGGGTTCAGTCCCTCAGTGACTCACCCAACATGCATCGCTTCACAGTCAGCCGCGGCGAAAATCGGAGGGATGTTTCTACCACGTGAATTCAACAGGAGAAGCATCAGTTTGGGTTGCGATAAGTCTTCCTGGTTGATCTGAGGACACATGTACCAATCTTTGTACTTGGAACCATGCTTAGAACTTCTTACAAATTGATGCTCTAGTTGAAAGGCTTTGAAGTCAGGACGATGTTGTTCGGGCATGTCGGGCCAAGCTTTGAGGAGAACTTGAAGTCTCTGCTGGCGCGTTTTCTTGGTCCATCGTTTTTGTATAGTCGCCTCGTGACTTTCAACGATCTGATTGAGTATAGTGTAGCGATTAAAAGACCTCTCAGAAAGCTCCTTGGCTTCTTCTTTGACCTTGTCAGGTGATGGAAATCGGGTATATCTTCGGACCAGAGGGATGGTATCGATTCGTGTAGGAGTTCGCTCATGGTACCATAGATTGGTTCTGACCTCGGTCCCCTCATCCATTGCCTCGTAAAACTTACTATATGTTTCAAAAACGTATCGTATTCCTCCACATCATCCTTGCTATTTACAAGCGGGCCTTTCATTGTGTCGTCACGGATCGTGCAGAGTGGTGAACGTAGAATTGACAAGGTTATCTAAGGCTCTCTAGGTGCTGAAAGTTTGTCTGTGGATCGACACGTGCTATCTAGCGTGGCTTCCAGTCACGGGCGAAACTGCTACGTCGATGATATTAGCTTATTACCTCCTTTTTTAAGTGGAGATATGGATGAATTGTAAAATCTGTCAACTGTATGGAGTAGGGATAGACTGAAGCTATTATGTATGGAACCTAATAGGGTGGGATAAATCTGTGTTTTGCTCACATTCTGTCTATTCCTAATCTAGGGTTCACTTGATTGAAACGACCTGCTAACCGTATTTCGCAGGGTGGCTTCAAGTCAGCATTACTAACCTTATATGAGGCAGTTTGTACTTTACTGTAATTAGAGGAGCTTCAAATTAAACCTACTGTATTGACTCACGAAATTCGGTAACGCCTGTGGTGGATCCTTTAAAAAGACCCTTCCGCAGCTTTGAGAGGTCAGAACGAGCGAAAGGTCGATAAGTCAATGAGAAGATGCATGTATTACCGCTCTATATCCTAGCCAATCAATGGTGAGCTGCCTTTCCAGGTGGTTCGACTCTGTAGCCGCTACCGAATTTTGTGAGTTAATATGGTGTTGGAGTAAAGAACCTTTTCCAAGATTATAGTGTAAAGATTAACTTACAAGAGCCTAACTAACAGCAGCGTACTAATCTGCCAGAACCTCGGGCTTCTGCATCAACCGAGCGGAACAATGCCATGACCGCAAATCCCAATAAGAATACTGCTACCTCATGCTTTAGGACAATACAACCGTTGCACCCTACAGTCACTTCATTATGAAGGATCCTCGCCGTTATCTCACAATCGATGAATCAAGACGCCAAAATAGTCAGTTGATTTGATACGCCTTATATGCTCAACATTGTTGCTAACTTATACTAAAGGATTTAAGCTACACAATTTCTTAGGTCTTAACGTCATTTTGTGATACCAGACTACTTTGCCAACTGAAGACCGCGAATAGCAACACGGGCCCTCACAGATGCGCCTGACCCAACATCAAACTCTCCTTCATGCACCATACCCTCAGCGCCTGAAACTTGGTCGAATGGAATGTCAACTGTTCCCTGCTCCGTCTGGCCATTCTGCAGCACAAGGCGGAAACTAGAAGGGCTCGACAATTGCTCAGCCGTAATGGGGAATCGGAAGGCTGTGTCGAAGGAAGGGTTGAAGATGTCTGTTCCAGGAGAATATGACTTGACAGGAGTGACAAACTCCTTTTCGCCCCATGTGACCTTGACGCTGGGCTTGAGCTCGTCGCGGTTGCCGTTGAGACCGCTGACGTTGGCGATGAGGACGGTGGCAAGACCGCAGATCTCTCCCTCGTTCTGGCTGCTGGCAGAAATGCTGTTGGTTTCGCCGACAAAGTTGAAGAACTTGCCGTGAATTGTGACTCTGGTATCGAGAGGCTGGCCCTTGTGGGAGAGGCTGAGCTCTTGGGTACCTCCGTTTAGTAGAAGCTGCTTGACAGTTGTAGTAGCGATGCCAATATCATCGTCACCGCCAAGGTCCTCATCGTTGATGTCGACGGTAATTTGCTGCTCGTAATCGGTGACAAGAAAGTCATGAGTCTCGTCCCATTTGGGGTCATGCTTGTTCTTGATTGTCGAGGTGCGCCACTCGCCCTCCGCACCGACATTGACATCGCAGTAGCAGTCAGGGATATCCTTGACAATCTTCTGCAACAGTCGCTTCGCTCCGCTCTTCTTCTCTCCAGTAATTTCGGTAGCGTGATCAACGGTAAGACGAAGAACACCGAGGTGGGGCTGGAAGGTCTTGAAGTAATCGTTGTCGGCGGAAACGTTGACGAGGAAGCGGTTTGGTAGGACGGCCATGGAGGAGATAACGTTGAGGATGACCTTTCGGACGGTCTTATCGATGATGGAAAAGTCGGCGATATTGGCGGCATCGGTAAAGTCGAGTTCGATGGACGGTGGGTTGATGAAGGCGACTTGGGCAGCTCCAATCTGTGGACAGTGGTTAGAATTTATATATCGTTTCGTTTTGTATAACGTACCAAGGGCATAACGTTTGTGATGGGGCACAATAGTACAGACATCCTTCCTCGGAGTTTAACATGCTCGATACCCTGGGGTCGACGGTTAGTATTGCTGCCCTTTGTGATTTTGGGAGGAATAAGTTGCGATTACTCACAATCTTGGGGACCATGCTTCCATCAAGCTCGAAATCACATTTTCCATCCCAGTCCAAGTTCATATCAAGCTTAATTCCCTCCTGCGGGGTTCTGTGAACGTCTACGTGGGAAAGCTTGAGAGGTTCGTTTCCAAAGTCGGCCTTGACAAACTTCAAGTTGGCCAGAGGACCTGGTAGCATCTGCTCCAGCATGGGCTCGACGATATCTTTGATCATCTTGCCGCCTGCGACGTTGATGTTTGGCCATAGCTGGGCGATAATGTCGTTGAGGAAGCCTGCGAGTTGTCAGTGAGATCATTCCGAGCTACCTACTGTGGGATACCTGGATAGCTTGCTTGTTCTTACCTGCGGATTCTGCGCCTCCAGAGGCAGTGAGAGTTTCTTGAAGGGAAGACATGTTGTTCATGATGGACAATTTGAAGGATGCAAATGCAATAGAGAAAAGAGAGAGAAAGAATAGGCGATGATGCTAAAGAGTTGTTGTATAAATAATAATGACGATGGAGCTGGAGCTGGAGCTCAAGGTGGAGAGAGGAGAGCTTGTTTGCGGGGTTTGACGAATTGGATAGAGCGAGTGAGAGTGCGACATTGATTCAGCTACAAAAAAGCAGGAAGTCCAGAACAAGCATTGACGTCACTTCGCTTCACTACAGGGGCCAGAAACTTGTTAGCTCACGCGTTGCTGAGGCCATAGCTGTGACATCTGTCGCTATCATAGTCTTGTCATTGGTGGAGAACCAAAACAAAACAAGACTATAACGTGGTTGATGTTGATTGACCTCGTCACAGATCTTGCCAAGCTTGTCCAACCTTATTTTTTTGGTCGCGTCACTAAAAATACCTCTGTAACAGCTTGGGCGACAGGGATCGCCAGGGAATCACAGTCGTCGTGCATGTCATTGAGCAGTTTTTAGTTGACGAGCTGGGAATAACGGGTACCCACAGCTGCTTATCATCAACGTGACTTACCTGATCGACTTTATTCACCATCGGTCTTGATACTTCTTTCACCTACTTTACTCGTATCAATGATTAGTGATTTACTTCACAGAACTGAGTCTACTATAGATTACAAATGATGATACTGCGATTTCCTCGAAAATTAAACATTTCTTATCGAGTGTTGTTACAGGGTATGTGTAGGCAGTAGTTCAGTCCTCAAGACAACTCATGTTCATGTCTACCTACTAAAAAAAGCGAAATCTTGCAACTGATTAAACAAGGGGAAAAGTGTCAACTCGAAACTCGCCATTCCCCAAACCATTCATGGCTTCTCCATTCATCAAGTCAAACACATAACACTCGCCAATAAACCGAAAGCATTCTCCAAATCGTCGCAGCACAAAAGGCGTAGCCCCTCCGAATAGAACACAGAGGATATCACCCTCCTCCATATTTCTTGGGCCAAGACCTATGTAGGACAAGTCTTTTGTCAAAAAAAGCCTTCTTTCATGCGCTGCGTCAAGATGGAGACTGAACATGTTGACATGGTCACCACTCGAGTCTGGCGGTATCAAATACTTTGTGCAATCTTTTCCATCGTCAACTGCATCAGCAAAACCCGAGTCACGACGACGCTTGTGGTATGCTCGTGACATGTATTCCCAGAAATGAACCAAAGATTGATCACTCATTCTCTCATGGTCATTGAGGCTCCAGTCGGCCGTCAGTGTAACCATAAATGCTCGTGCGATTGCTTCAGCTGTGTGGTATCGGGATTCGAGGTTCCCGTATGCCCTCGTCCATGTTGTCCAAATTTGTGGGCTGTACGATGTAAGGTCTGATTCTGACATAACCTCAAACGTGGTATCAACAGTGTCGATCTCTAACCCTTCTAGTCCCAGAATATCGTCTGGTAGATACTCAACCACCCTTGCCAAATGGCCACCGGAAGAACGGTTGACAGCCTCTGTCAGGCGTCGCGTATCATGCTTATGCTGGTCCCAGTTGAAGTAGGATATTCTGTCCCACCCCGTTGCTGCGGTAAAGTTAACCGCCCACGACGAATAGCGATTCCAGTCTGGAACGTAGCGGATAAGTGATAGAATAGACAAGCTACCAGTTGACTTAATAATGTGTCGCGTCACATCGCGAAAGACTTGTTCAGTTGACTTGTGATAGTTCGCCTGCAGTGGTAGCGGCAATCCTCCTTTAGCATCCGCTTCATAGGCCAACGCTAGAAGAGAGTATACTTTATCCCGCGGATCCGTTGATTTAAACCGGATGGCTTTGTTAAGAAGGGTAGTGAGATCCCACGGCAGACTAAGCTGCTCCAACTCATGAAATAATTTTAAAGATCGTAGTGCTGGAAGAGTTGCTGGAATTCGGCTTAGAGGGCTGACGTGATAGCACATAGACAACAGCCATGATGCTGCGGGTACGAGCTTCTCCCAAGATATCGTTTCCTTTCCAGAGACCATTCGAGCAGGAACTCTGGACAAAGCTGTTTCCTGTATAACCCATGATCTTATGAACCAGGGTCGGGACAGAATTACGCCCAATGCAGACCATGCAGGATCTTGATCTATGGGGAGTCCAAGTTGAAGGAATTCTTCCTTCTTGTATCGACAGCGTCTCTTAGTTCCATCGGGATTTATGTCTGTCTTCTGCAAACTAGACATTATATCCACCAAGGCCAAAAGCCTATCGGTGCCAGGCACAGGTGGACCCAGCCAGATGATGGTTCGTAGAGACGACGAGTATATGTCTTTCATCATATCGACTTGAATGGCACGCTCCGCTTTATCATCTTGGTTTATGTAGATCTGGTCAATCCAAATCCATTCTGTCTCGCGGGAAAGTGATCGCAAGGAATCGATAGCCTCTTCGAGATGCGGGGTTATCATTAACGTTTGCCCGTTGCATTGTATAGATCTAGATCTGTCTAAATCGCCCCAACAGTAACTGAGTGCATTGTAAGGAGGAGAGCGGGCAAGCTGGAAAGAGACCACTTCTATTTCTTGAACTGGTTCTCTAGAGGCCGGTAGCCGAAGAAGTCGGATAGACCCTGTATTCAGTGGCAAATAAAAAGACATGTTGGCAATAATGGGCTCGTTGACCTTGAGAGATATTGATCGAGGCATTTATTTCTGAGTCTTTGGGATAATGATATCGTGGGTCAATACTGTGCTGCATTAACCCAAGAATTCTCTTGGAATGTTTCAATCAAGTCGTCACTAATTCAAAGATCCAATATGTCTGTAACTCTTCCTGGCTTACTGGGGTTGTAACTGGGTGTTCAAATGGTACCTAGTCAGCCTTGAATCGAAAGTGTCTGAGAGTGGGCCTCGACAGATGTTACATCGCGTTTGCCGACCTATTGAAATCAGTTTTGAGTATTAACTTGTCAGCCTGTCAGCCTATGTCTAGAAAGGTAGGAGAGGGGGGATGCTGATGGGCGGTCGAAGACAATAAGAAAAACAACCCATTTTGGACGGTCCAGTCTTTACATCTCAGCCTGCTTACAACCCTACCGTATCCAGGTACAAAATACATTTCAACAACCAATCGCAACGGGAAATACTCCAGGAAGACAAAAACGGCGGCATAGCTCAGTGAGTGCGGCTGAAGGGTGCTTCATATCGGCTCCACATCAGCATTACCAGACCGCCTCGCCCGCCTGTATGGGGAGATTTTTGTTGGTTCGAACCATCTGCATGAGTCAGGCCATTTAGATATTGGGTGGCAATGTGAGCCAAGGTTGAATTCATTTCACCCGCTGCAGATGCCTAAAGCTCGAGCGCAATGTTTTACCAATGGGCCATCGTCCTGGCCTGGTTCTGAGCATGCGTGTGGTCTTCAAAGAGTATGGATCGACACCTTGGCGCTGAGTGGCATTTCGACAAAAGGCTACGTATCTGCCTCGTACCTTGAATATGGTTCCAGGATCATAGCAACCGATTTCAAAATAAACCCCTGTCCCTCTGCCATCAGATCCTTCGCACGTTATCAGTCCATAGCTTTATCACACATTCACGGCTTCGTTGCGCAAAGGAAAGCTAGAGTGACACTCCGACTTTACAACTTAACATTTCTCTGGCTCGTTTATACACAGACCACCCAAGGCAGAATGGTGGATTATGAAATCTATACTATTGGCTGGATCTGCGCGATTCGAGCAGAACTCGTCGCCGCTCAGGAACTCCTTGACGAAGAGCTGACAGATATTGTCTCAACGCCAGAAAACGACAATAATAATTACACTCTCGGGAAAATCGGAGGGCACCACGTTGTTATCGCTGGGCTACCTCGTGGGCAATATGGATTGACCAGTGCCTCAAACGCTGCAAGGGATATGGTCCGTACCTTTCCCAATATCAGAATTGGCTTCATGGTAGGCGTCGGTGGGGGTATTCCGACACAGTATGATATCCGTCTAAGTGATATTGTAGTTGGTTCACCCGCATACCGCAGTGGTGGCCTCATCCAATATGACCTTGGGAAAACAATTCAAGGTCAGGGCATTGACCTTATGGGAACCTTGAACCAGCCGCCAGTCTCTGTCTTGACAGCCATCACCAAGTTATCCGCATACCATGTCAGAAAAGGACACAATTTGAACCGGACAGTCGACGAGTTGCTGTCAAGAAATCCAAACCTCGTTGACGAAGGCTACCAAAGACCGCATGATGGCACGGATAAGCTGTACGAATCCGGGTTCATTCACCCATGCCCGGGAGCAAAATGCTCGGATGTATGTCCCGCTTCCAATCTCAAGCCCAGAAGCCCACGTGCAAAGGGCCAGGGAATTCCGAAGATCCACTATGGACTGATAGCATCAGGCAGTCAGTTGATGGAGGATGCCATTGCCAGAGATAAGCTCGCTAAAAAGGAGAATGTGTTGTGTTTTGAAATGGAAGCTGCTGGTTTGGCTAACCACTTCCCTTGCGTGGTGATCAGAGGTATCTGTGACTATTCCGATTCTCACAGAGGTCGTGAATGGCAAGGCTATGCGTCGCTCGTAGCTGCAGCCTATGCAAAACAGCTGCTTTTACAGATTCCGCCCCAAAAGATCAAAGAAGAGAAAAAGATGAAGGACGTCCTTCAAAGAATCGAGGAACTTGATAAGAGTTAGTGAATAGTTGCATTTCGGTGTTAGCGGATTCCTATTAACCTGAACTCCAGAGCTTGAGCCTATAGTCAAAACTAATATGATTGTTGAGTCCCTGAATGTCAAGAGAAAGAGGGAAGATGAGTTGAAGATTCTTGATTGGCTCAAGGCGATTGACTACTCTTCCGAGCAGCATGGCTTCTTACAGCCCCAGCAACGTCAACCAGGAACAGGTCAACAGTTCATAAATTCCAATAATTTTCAAACCTGGCTAAAGACCAAAAACTCATTCCTCTTTTGCTGTGGTATGCCTGGAGCAGGTAAAACCATCACCACAGCAATTACTATTGAATATCTGTATTCAATATTTCGAGACGATCCGACAGTCAGCTTGGCATACGTCTACTGTAACTATCAAAGGCGGGATCAACAAAAGCCACAGGACTTACTCACTAGTCTTTTGAAACAACTCGCCTTGTCCCAGTCATCCTTACCTCAGGCTATGCACGAACTCTATGAAAAGTATCACAATGGGAGGGAAAGACCGCTCTTTGCGGATATCGTAACGACTCTCTACAAAGTGGTTGATTCATTTGCGACGACTTTCATTATTATAGACGCGCTAGACGAGCACGACGCATGGGACATATTGCTTTCTGATATTATCGCACTGAGGGAACAGACAAAGGCAAACATCTTCCTCACTTCGCGCCCGAAGCCGAGCCTGCCAGTCAAACTCCAGGGGTGCTTGATACATGATATCCAGGCCGATGATGAGGACGTGGGCCTATACATTGACCAACGAATGGAACAGATGATGTTGCTCAGTGAACACAATACCGATCTACCCGATAAAAGGAAGAAAGAGTTCCGAGAGATGATCAGGAAGAAACTGAGTAAGGCTGTTGATGGAATGCAAGTCTCTTGCTTCATCGTAGGTTCACACAACGTAGCTTACTAATATTTTATAGATTCCTCCTCGCCCGAATCTACCTTGATAATCTCAAGGAAGAAACAAATCTCAAAGGCATATCGACGTTTTTGGAACATCTACCCTCTGGTCTCAGAGCTTATGATGATGCATACGAGAAGACCATCCGTAGGATCAGAAACCAAGGCCAGAAACATCGAGAACTAGCTCTTAAGGCACTGACATGGCTCACATTTGCACGAAAACCTCTTTCGAAAGATAAATTTCGACACGCTGTCAGTGTGGAAGACGGGATGTCGGAGCTCAAAGAGGAGGACCTTCAGAGCACTAATGTGATCTTTCATGTGTGTATGGACCTGGTCAAGATTGAGGAAGAATCGGACACCGTGAGCTTACTGCATTTTACTACAATGGAGTATCTGACGGTTCATCCAAATTGCCTTCTATCTTTGGAACCTTCGGATAGCAAAAGGTTCATCGACAATCCATCAGACTCAGAAATTGAGAGACGTGTTGCTAAAGAACACTTTGAGATGAAGCTTGCAACAACTTGCTTGACGTATCTCCTGTTGAAGGAGTTCGAAAGCGGGCAATGTAACTTCATGTTCATTGGGACAGACGGGCGGTCTAGCGAGCTAGATAGGCGACTTGAGGAGTACCCACTATATCACTATGCGGCAGAATACTGGGCTGATCATTTTCGTCACGGTGAACCGTGCAGCAAAGTATCGGACTTTCTGAAGAGTGAACCTCATACGAGTGCGTCTAGTCAATGCCTAAATACGTTTCGGTCTGGTCCTGATTCTAATTTAAGAACGAGGCGGTACGTGCCCGAATTGGCCCGTGTGACCGGTCTCCATCTAACGGCATTCTTCGGACTCGAGAGGGAAACTGCCTCTTTGTTAAGAAGTGGGATGGAACCAGATGTCAGAGACGGACAAGGTCGGACACCGCTATCATATGCCTCCGAAGAAGGGCATGTCGATGTAGTGAGCCATCTTCTGGACTATCCTGTCGATATAGAGTCAAAGAGGAGCCTGTGGTTAGATGATGAACCACGAACATTTCTGCACAGTTTATGGTCAAGAAATGAGCCACGAACAGCTCTATGCTATGCAGCAAAGAATGGTCACGACGGGGTCGTCGAATTATTGCTCGAAAAAGGAAGAGCTAATCCCGAGTCAAACTCATCATCGGTAAAAGGAAAACTCGAACAAAGTCCACTGTCCTTCGCTTCGAAAGCCGGATATCGAAGTGTAGCCGACGTACTACTCGAAGTGCAAGGGTTAGACCTAGGCTCCGAGGATGAGTTTTTCTGGACTCCATTACACTTTGCGGCACGGGCTGGACACGAGGCCATCGTCAAGTCTCTACTAGAGATAGGAGGAGCTGATCCAAATTTCAGAGACAAGTACGGCAATTCACCATTGCACATAGCGGCACGGGTCGGACATGAGGCTATTGTAAAGTCACTCATACAAATAGGAGGCGTCAATCCTGATTCCAGAGACAAGAGCGGCATGACGCCTTTGTCACACGCAGCAGTAGCTGGACATGAGCCTATCGTGAAACTTCTTCTTGCGATCAATGGAATACACACAGGTCTCTTAGACGGCAGAGTTGGCAGTCATTTCCCAAGCATTCCTGAACCATGGCTTATTTCAGAACAAGACCAGTCACCAAAAGACATACCCAATGAAATGGCAGTCAATGGACACGTGGATGCGAACTCCAAAGACCGCGAGGGGCGGACGCCACTATTTCATGCAGCAATTCGCGACCACCGATCAGTTGTTAATTTATTTCTTGCTCAAAGAGATGCGGAGCCCAACACACAAGATTTCCAGGGACGGACAGTAATCAGCTACGCAGCATGTCATGATGGTGCGACTCTTCTGCTTCTGCTTTCTTTCCAGGGTATCAATCCCGATCTAAAGGATCACAATGGGCGTACACCACTCTCCCACGCGGCAGATACAGGAGGAAGGCAGAACTTCCAGCTGCTACTTGCAGATTTTCGGGTGACAGCTGACACTAAAGATCGTTGTGGACGGACTCCGTTATCTTATGCAGCGGGACGTGGGGATGCATTCCAGGTCAAGCTACTCCTAGAGAGTACAGAAGTCAATCCAAACGCTACAGATGCTTCAGGACGAACACCCTTTTTCTATGCAGTAGAGACAGGCATGCTACAGTTTTGCGAACTATTCCTCGCAGATGCTCGTGTGGAAGTAGACTCTCAAGATAGTTTTGGGCGGACACCACTATCGTATTTGGCGGTAAGAGCACAGGTGCTTCTAACCTTACTCAATGCCAACAGCAAGGGCAATTGCCAGTCTTATAGTGCTATGGGATACTCTCAGTCGCAGAAGTACGACGCGTTGGAAGAACTGCGGAAAATAATGAGGCAATTGGTTATAGAAAAAGGAGTGAATATTTTCACCCGAGACAAACAAGGACAAACACCTGCAGGCATGATGCCAGAGTTATTAGATTACGAGCCAAGAAGACCTCCACAGATAGAGGGAAAGTCAAAAAAAGGTCTCGCAGAGTAGCTCGATCCATTGTAGGTTAATTAGACGGAAAGACATCGAGCAATACTAGTCATCTCCTATTCATGATTTGAGACGCAATTGATCATAGACCTCTTTGATGTAACACAACCTCAAATGTTGGATGAAGTCCTAAGCACTTCAACTGGACATCCATGGCCACCATATAATTATGATATCTAATTTTTCCAGTAGCATCGTCATGAATGTCTCGTTTCCGTCAAGAAGCACTCATGGGTGCCACCGATATCGAGAGGGGTTCGATACCGAAAGAAGTATCATTCGGCTGAGCATGTGTACTCGTTGAGGGCTGGGAGTGTCCAATTAATCAGAACTTCTGGAGCATTTCCCCTTCGGACTTTAACGGACAACAATTCGAAAGTTCGCGGCATATTGAGTTTTCCTTTCAATATTTCAAACAAAGGTGACCGTATTCAAAGGCGCGTTAAGAAATAAGAGACTGATTGGATTTCGACCGATCCTGCTTTAGGAAGGGACATTTGGATTCGGTCAATTCATCCGTTTGATACACCAAAAGCCACTGGCTTACCATGACTTGATAAAGCTTACAGAGAGAAGTTAATCATATCTTGGTCTAGACTTCCCTATATGTGGTATTGTGCTGCTTTTAATGTGCATATAGGGGTGATAAAGCTTCAAATTAATATATTCTATTTCCAGCACTTTTTAAATAAGATGTTGGTGCGATATCATGGTGAATACATGCATCCACTGTGTCAAAAGACGGAAGAATGATTTTACCGATTAGCAGCCTTGCTACCCCGCCATTCCAATTTTCGAATACATGTGACATTGACACACACGTAATACCATGGCCTCTTTGGCAAGTCCCCCATCAAAGCTCATCGAATTACTAAGTAACAAGTCAGGGAACCCGAACTTGACTATAGTAGATACCATCCTTTTCCATCTGGGTATTGCAGATGTATACTCTCTACATGCAGCAAGTCGGTCTCTGCGATGGCTAGTCAATTACATGACCGCTTCGCCATGCTTACTGAGTATCACCAAACAATTACAACCCTTTGTCACCGACCCGACGCAGTTTCGAAGTGAGCTTGGGAAGCATGGCGGGCTCATCGCTGGCGATTTTGTTCGCAACTTCTTCGATTTTGGCCGATGGCATGTCAACTCGCTACTCTTATATGTCGAACGAGGATCCAAATGCCAGGGCTTGATCAGATATCTACTTCAACATGAAGGATATAGGACATATTCGGAAAGACTAGTGTTTCGTCGTGACAGAGACCCAGATCTATTTATCATCATCAAGTCTACGCGGCATCCTCCCATCATCGATATTATCAACGAGGCCACTACGACAGCTGGTCTGAATTTTATATCTTGGAATAAGGCCTACTGTCTTCTCCCCGTTCCGACTATACGGTATCACAAGTTTTATACCCTCAAGCCTTTTGACAATACCCTTGGCCAGTCACTACGCCAGCGGGCCAAATTTGGTTGGACGACAAGAGACCTCCTCTGGCCTGATTTGACAAAAGAACTTATTTCTGATAAGGAATGTCGTCAGGTCGGTGGATCAAGCACCCTGGTCATCAGTCTCGGAAATAACCCGCCAGGGAATTACACCCCCGACTATGTCCTGGAACGAAGCGTTTATTCCATGGTGTGGAAGTCAACAGGCTCTTCCAGGCGCTTAATCGCCAGTATGAAACTCTCGCCCATGTCACATGCGCTTCGCTACCCTCACACTAACGGTGACATCGGCGATGGTTGTAAAGATTGGTGGAGGTTCTTACGCGAACGATTAGATCGATGGGTTTATGTCGAGGTAGTGAAGACGGATTATGACTTACGACCACACGGATTCTACTTCCTTGCGCCAGGGAATTTTCTAATCTCTATTCCTGCTGGATACCAAGTCCCTGATACGTGGGACTATGCAGATGACCAGATAGTTCCCTGGTTTCAAGAATGGGAGAGAGGTTGGACGAGGAGGAATGAGTACTACGACTAATGATTTGTCTTTTCATGTTATACAACACAGTCCAACATTTAAGCAGCGTGACTTATGACTGTGGACGTTCAAGTGGTATCATATTGGTTCTCATTATTAAATACTGACACGCTTCGTACGACTGATATCCTAACTGCGACAAATTTTCACATCATGCCTGAGACGTTTGAGATCTCTCGCTACGCCAGTCCATATCCATATCCTTCATAGGCACCAAATGTGTCTCATCCGTCTGGCCGTATTCCACCTCATACGTGCGGTTGCAAGTAATTCCAACCGGATCGATACGCGATGCAGGTGTCTTGTCGACATGGGAGGTTGTACCAAGTGGTACTCGCGAACGTGATCGGCTTGCATTCGTACCTCCGTTCGTACCTCCATTTGTAGGCTTGTTGTTGCTGCCGTACTTGTCGTAGGTCTGGTATCCACGACGAGAGGTACCAAGCACCTTGGGGAAGATTTGTACGAGAAGCATACGCAGAGAGGGCATACAGGCGCACATAATTCCGACATTGCCTTCAATAGTAGACCATCTCGTAACAGCAAGATATTCCCATGTCGGGTTGTTTGAACCCTTCCCTGTGCCTGCCTGGACAGTAGCGCTGAGTCGAAGGATGCTCATAATGGTTACGCTGAGAAATATTAGTGGTTGAAAGGACACATTCGACGTGACACTTACAAAATGCCAACGCTAAACATCATGCCCACGCCAATCTTCTTCCTCCAATCTAAGTTCATCTTCTTCAATTGTGAAAGAGGAATAGTCAAGATCCAGATGTCAAGGGCGATGTTGATAGCTGCGCTTGAATATGTGATGGCGTTGACACCAAGACATGTTCCCTCGTGCTCGTGGTCCCACTTCGTCCAGAAATAGCTAATAGGTTTGCATTGGAAAATGGTGATAAAGACATAAATCAAGCCAAAGATGGATGTGAACACAACGGTGGTCCAGAGGCTTTTTCGAACGCCTTTCGTAGGGAAGATTCGAAGAAAAAAGAAAATCATAGACAGCTTGAGGAAGGTTTGTACGCAGAAATATAGGATGGCCATGATGTAGAAATACCGGCCAAAGTTCGTGACTTGTTGAGGGGTTATAGTCCAGATGTCGCGACCAATGCCATTGGGAGCCAGACCGTATGCGTTGATGATAATCGACGGGACTGCAGCACACATGACCAAGACGATAAATAGATCATCGAGGCCGAGAGGAAGCTTAAGGAATAGTTTCGTTCCGAATCGTTGGAGAACAAAAAGGCCAGATAGAATGCCCATCACGGTATTTAGGGCAACGAATTGATCTCGGTGGTTTCGAACGGGCGCGCCACATGCTGTTAAGGTGGTGTTCTTGGTACCTGAATTGTGTGAGTAGATGTATTTGTTATTTGTTGACTTGTAGACCTACTCATAGCCTCCGGGACTGTACAAGACACCAAAACACACTTTTCAATCTCTGCTTGGAGCGGGGCATTTGTGCATGAACATTTTACATCGCCGAGTTCACATGTCGAGGTTTCGATCGCGTTAACCATACATTTTGCCTTGGGCTGTTAGCATCGATCTCGAGAGAAACCAAATGGGGCACTTACAGCACACTTTGGTAGCGTCGATAACATAGAAAGAGCATCATCATCATTTTGAGCCAAAGCCAAAGGCAATGTTGCCACAAGGCAGGCCAAAAGACTGCGAAACAGCATCATTGTAATATGACACAAGCGACAGGTCAAGCCAGGCGGGGACAGGAGGGGTTTATGTATGATACATGCAGGAGACACGACACACACACTTTGCTTTTTAACCTTCCCAAAGGAGTGGTTGTCCCCGGATATATAATGAGATCATCTGCAGGGACATCAGACTTGACACCATGACACTTGCACACTTTCAGCTTTAGAAATAAAGTCAGTGCAACGTCTGATCGCGAGACTAAACTACATCGAGCGAGCAGGACCACAAGGATTACGAGGTTCAAAGCACCAAGATCTGGCAGTAGCCACTTGTGGCAAAACTGTGTCAACTGTCCGCACCCACGACTAGCTCGTTGGCTGTCATCACGCTTCTCCTGACCCGCCTGAGAGTTCGGTCAAACAGTAGTCTTTTTCCATTTTTTAGTCTAGCTCGAGGGGGCTCGTAAACTAAACCGAGACTCGATTGGGGTAGTCTTCCTCCCGTCTTGGCCCTGGAGGATCGGCCGTGTCAAGCAGAGTGATCTGCAAAATATGCTGAAGAACTTTAATGAGCCAATAACAGGCAGAGTTTCGTCCTGAAACAGAAACTGTCTGCAATTGACATGCGGCGTCTTTGTTGGTGCTTTATGACTCGGCATTGCGGCAGTTCAATCAACATGGATGCCAGGTTCCTGGATCAATCATGCGCGTACCCACAACATGCAGATCAGATCGTCGCTACTCGGCTCTCCTGGAAACAAAAAGAGTGGCTACAGCGGGAAAAAAGGAAAGGAAAAAAAATCAAGTTTGTGGAGACATCCCCTGTGACGGTGGAGATGTCAAACAAAAACTCGACAATGGCTTGATGCAGTTAAACAATTGGTCAGCGCTAACATTGCGACCTGAGGGCCTTGACTGGGCTTAGTTGGACTGTCCTGAAGAGCTATTTCCGTTTGCAATTTGTTATTGGTTTGAGGGCTATATTAACCATTTCAGTCTATATTAACCATTTCAGTCAACTACCAACGGTTTACTGTTGTTAGCCAGCGAGTAGCTTCCGCGCTCCAAACCAAGAGACTGGTGGAGAAAAACCCCTGAGTTGATGGCTGAGAAAGACTTGACCGACGCTAGAACAACGCTTAGCTTGTGTGGCATCGGACCTTTTTCCAAGCTAAGCTCTAACCTCGGTATGATAACGCCACGCTTTATACTTGTTCATATATTTCACTGTCGTCTAACTGCAATTCCTGTCTATGGGCTGCGTCACAAGCCAATTAATAATAACCTTTGTGAGTCTCGAGTCTTGGCTAGAAGAAAACAATCAGCATGATCTACTAAGGGTATGTGCGCGCTATGGCGGAATTCCTGAGTCAGAGACATGTGCGGAACCTCTAGACCACAATGACGACTGTGGATATCGTTCCCACCTCTTTCAAATGCTTGTAAACGAGATCGGAAGACTTGACCCGCGGAAACTACGAGAGACGAAATTAAGGTCAGTTTACTATTTTCTGACATCCGCTAGCCAAGACTTCATATTCATCTGATACGGAATGCTAATCGTCCTTTATATCCACATCATAGGGCAGACTATTGATTGATCGTATAGATATCTCCGTTCCCCGATCGCTAGACATATTCACATGACTCTGTATGATTGATTCTTCACAGCAGCTTGATGATTTGCATGACTCTGGATGAACCCACATCAACAGATTGATTGCCCTTTTTTCGCCACTTTGCCAAGCCGGTTTAATTCCGCAGCCGATCTTAACCTCGGAATGCCCCTTGTTGCTGAAGACCTTGCAGCCATGTGTTTCCGTATGCAGATCGCTGATCTCATTCACAATCAGTCTAGCTGTATTTATGGCGCTTGTGCTTTGAACATCATATCTCGGCAGATAGGATCAAACCCTCAAGGATGAGCACCGATAGCAAGATCATCCCGCACTCACGTGTACCCTAAACCAGGTTCAGCAGCTTTATCACCCACAAGCGGAACACACTTCGGATGCATCAGCTTTGACATCAAGTGGTGATCATCTTGCGAGATGAAGCAATGTGATGCCAAGTCAGCTTAGTGCAGACGAGTACGGGGTCCCTGGATACTTTACCCCATGACTCAAACAGCCACCTAAAGAACGGCTGCACCATCGGAAATAAACATCTCTTTCAGGTGTTACCAAGCCAATAATTCAAGACTTAGACTCTCTTGGCGGGGCTTAAGACACCCTCGACCCCATAAATATCCCTACGGCGGCGGAGTTGAGACCCCATTTTGATCGATCCGTAAAATTGAGGATAGGTTATTGACTTAACCGCGACATGAAAGCTTAGATGGATTGTGACATGAAGGCTTGTACGACGTTAGAGACTAGACATACATTAGCTCTCACGAAAACTCACACATGGATGGGAAGCCCAATATCTAATCAATGGACAGTTGAGAGCATGGTCCAACTTTTGAACATTCTATCCAGGTATAGGGTACTCACCTTCACCCGAGTGTTCTATCTTGATAATAGCAGCATGTTTCAAGTCAAAAGGACTGATCATTGGTAGCTAAACGTAGGCAGCTGGCTCTGTCAAGTACGTGACTCGTATTTATGGTTCATGCCTTCCTGAGAGGCCTGAATGGATTCGCTTTGCGATAGTTCAAAACGGAGAAAAGAATACAACACGACCATCCGAAATTCTACTTCAAAGGTTGAGGTCCAATGTAACACAGGCAAGTAACATCAAGAGTTTGACCGGACAGTACGCAAAGTGGTGGCAATTAGCAGATAAGCCCGGATTATCAGCTTCACCAAGCAACTCGTTACAAGGCACATTGATACCAGTAGGGATACCAACGAAGAAGAGCATGTCCAAGAGTCAGGTGCTATCCGGATACAGGAAGATCAGGGCACCAACAAACGAGTTTATACCAATACATTGCCGCTTTTGTGGTCAATAATGCGGTGGCAGTTGCTTGGATAAAGGTAATAAAATGGTATATAACTTTAGAATATGGTATGTCGTAGGACCTGGTTGTTTACTGATCCTTCATGGCAAATGGACATCCTGGAGCACTCCACTTGGCTGTGATATAGCTCCGGTATGCCTGATCACTTTCTTTGATATCTTCCTTCCTCAGCCTCGAACTTTCTGCGTCTAACGTCTCGATCTTCTTCCAAAAAGACTCTCGAGGATCGGGCAAAAACGTTTCCGCAAAGGACATCATCGTACTAACTACAAAGACAACAAACCACTGGAGCACAGCATGTATAGGTTCTATCCGCATTGCTTTGAGAGTTGTCGGTAGAGATAGGGCTTTGACTACCAATAAACCCACCCACCGTAGTCCAGGAGGAAAGTAACGAAAAGCGAATTGGTTCATGATGGCCAAGCCGATATACTGCATCCTGATATCAAATTCGCGTGTCTCGTTCTCGTAGCCTTCGCAAAACTGAAGACAGCCCTCGAAATCTTCTGGGTACCCGCGAACAGGAGTCCTGTCCTCTGTGATGAATAAGGGGGTCATGTCGCGCCAGAAGTGGTGAGCAGCTATCTTTTCTTTCTCTGTGAAACCCGACAACCCCAATCGAAGGCGAAGCCGGTGCATCAGCACGGCACTGAATGTTGTGACGTAGACATAGTCTTCTTTAAAGGAGAAGTTTCCTGGATAGCGACGAGCTAGAGACTGATGAAGGTTGTTGATGTGGTCCACTGCATCTCGGCACCGTTTGTCGCTAGGCCCATAATGCCACCAAGTCATATTGAAGTTCTCTGTATCTTCAACACGCTGAGCACCTCGCTTGACGACCTTGCCGCCATCTGAGCGCCAAACCGTCTCACAGCCGTGGGTTGTGATGATGAAATTGGGAAATGTGAGGGCATATATCATGTTGTTCATGAAGTCGGATGATCGATAGCAGGACATTAGACGCCACATGGTCTCATAGTCGGTCTCTGGATCGAGGCTATCGATGGCTTTGTTAATCCAGTGGTAGCCTCCGGGGGCAATTTCTTTAGACATGGTCAAGTACGATAAGTATGTGATAGATGGTTGATATTTGACAAAGCTGGCTATCTTCAGGTTTATAAATATAACTTTTGAACTTTTAGCAAGATTAGCATTTATTGTGTTGAATGCTAACTTACCAGCCTGGCTACCGTTTCCTTAGTTAGCTACCGATGATGCCCCGTGAGAACGTCGGTGGTGGCTCGGTTGGGCGGCCGGAGGTTCAGTTCCACGAGAAACCGCCGACGTTCCGCTGACAAAGCGGCGGATTCGTGCGAAAAAAGAGTCCCAAGTTTCAGCATTGTCCGGATAATGGCATCTAAAGGACAACCACCGGCTTACAGATTAACACCGCTAGGCTAGAAGGCAAGAAAGCAAAACAATAAACAGTAGTACTAAATGTATTGGACAACTCGTCCGTAAATCCTCCATGTATATTATACGATCTCTAGACTACCACTGAGTCTGTTCAAACCATTTCTGAGAGTCGCTCGTAAAGAAATGACCCAATTCCAGCTCATCGCTAAAAAGGGTTGATGTATCCCATGTCGGCATAGTGGAGAGTAAATCGGACTCAAGGTCAGAATTGATAGCCCCTCCCTCTCCCGTAAGATATGATTCCAATGAGTCGCTGCCACTATTGACTGCCTCGGGGGCGTTCGGATCTGCAACAGCGTCAGGAAAACAACGATAGATCAATTGGTAGGTACTACGAACCCCAAGCGTTAACAATCCTGAGAAGTTGTTGTATGAACCTCGCACAGCGTAAAACGAGAGCATTATGATTGCTGAGTCTAGAAAGCGCTTCGGAAGTCTTGACAAGATATTGTTTGGCGTTTTCGAGGCGACCAGTATTTCCAACTTCAACGTCGAGAGATATGAGCAAGCTACCGAATATTGCCAATGCTGCACTAAAGGCTGTTTCTTTCAGTCAATCATATACTATCAGAATCCTTTGTCTGGTCATGTTACTGACCATAGTAGAGCGTGAACCACCAGGCCCCAATCAGATGTCGCCCATGATCAGGCCGCTTCAATATGGCATGGATGATATCGATCGTGTTCTCGGCCACTTGGATGAATACTCTGTCAAGATTGGCATGCATGCTGTTGAAGGATCCCACCTGGCGATGTGGTGTCTTTGGGTCTTTAAGCAGAGCACCCAAGGACCGGATGAAGACAGGACGATGGAGGAGTAACTGGACATTGAGGTACCTAAGCGTAAGAATTATTTGGAATCTCTCTGTAAGAGAGCCGTGAGCATCCTCATGAGTGTTCTGAGGTAGATCATCGACAGATCGCAAAGACATATTAGGCGGCAAGTTCAGCTGCCAGTCCGATAGTTCCTGACCAAAGTGGATAATCGATGTCATTATCACGGTGTCGGATGCTTGATCCTCGCATCCGAGGTTATTTCCATATAGAGAACTGATGATCCTCCCCATTATTCTGTAAAGAAGTCTACACAAGTCAGTTATCAAAAACTCCATGGCTAATGGTATCTTACATGGATGCAGTATAGAATGCAGTGCTCATCTGATGCACTTCATCTAAACTTGGCGTAGTCATGGGTAAGCATTTGGGAATGTCCAAGCGAATGTAGTCTTCTGGAATGGCACATGGACGTCCAAACGTCATACTCAAGCTTCTGAAAATGTGTCAGTGGGTTGACATCGATGTGCAGCTGGTCCGTAGAACCTGCTACATCTGGCGAGTGCCGTGACAACAAAAACTAACCTGTCAAGCAAGACACACCCATACCACGTGCGTTTCCTCATCTCCTGTTGCAGAGGGGTGAACCTGGATGCGATATCTCGTGAATGAAGACCAATAGACATGGCAGCTTTGACAGCAAGACCGTGAATGGTCCATGTATGGACAGACCTATGCGTCCCCTGGAGATACTGGCTCGTGAGCAAAAGATATTGCACTACTACTAGTAAGTTCCAAACAACCAAGAAGTGTCAAGTAGACGTCCACTTACCTGTCTCAAGCGTCGTACCTCTCAGCATCTGTCTTTGGCAGAGATCCTGAGCTCTGCGGTAGTAAATGTCTGATTCCTCAAAATGGGCTTCACTTCCCGACTCCTCCCAGCAAGAAGTACAAGCAGCCATTGCGAGAATCATGTTGAGCAGGCCAAGCCAGGTTCGGCGGACATCGCCCCGGAAACCACTAGCTCGAAACCGCTGGTACGAGTCGAGAAACTCTTGCTCATGAATATATGGGAATAGAAGCCCCGTGTTGCGAAAGTATGCATGGATGAGGCGTTGCATTACTTCATCTGGTGGCAAAACATTCGAATCTGGCTTCTGAGATCCATTTGACGCACATCGAGAAACAGGACGGAAGGCGTTTGAGCTGCTTACAAGGCCTCCCTCGTAAGTGGAATACTCTGATGCTGGTGTTGCTGACGTCTGGTTGAGGTCTTGTGATCTTTTGATACCGACAACCCTGAGTATGTGTCTCATGAGTGCAATATTCGACGAAGAACCTGGAAGATAACGGTTTGTTAACGCTGGATGGATAATCGTAGCATTTGAAACGGTGCGGATTGACCTACCGAAGAAACCACAATCTTGTTCATCTACAAAAGACACTGCCATGCCATCTGTAATGTTATGACCAACCTCGCCCTCCTGGATTTCATTTATGTTCACAACGAGGTCCCCTGGCCGGGAGTCGTTGGTCTGGATTGGGAGCTGAACATGTTGTTGCACAGTTCCTGGTTTCAAGACCCTACTCTCGACGATGTTCAGTCTAGAGTTATGCTGGTCGATGTTGGATTCTAGTAATTTTACTTTGGCTTCCAAAGCGGCAAAGAGACTGGAGATGTCATCAAGTTAGAAAATCACTATTAACCACGTCTAGAATGGGTGAGATGAGTAGAGTTGTCGGTGCCTTACTCTTTCGGGACTAGAAGGTTGGCAGAAGTCTCCTGCTGCTCATAAAGACATTCGAACCCCAGCTTCTCACATGTGTCACATCTTGGTCGTAGTCCATTGCACTATGGAGCGTCAATACGGCTTGTCCAATGAAATTGAGAATGATAACTTCACCCTTGATTTGCGGATTCTGCACGCGGAGCAGGCCAAAGCGACTCGACGTCTCTTGGGTGCTGGTTCCGAAGCATTCGTCTTTTGCTGGGATGATCCGTTCTTATCCGAAGATTGTGGGGAGTCTTCACTGGGTGGCATGATTTCGTGCTTGGTAGTGAGTGATAATGAGGTCGGGTTTGGTTTGCGACAACGAGTCTGGTCGGGGCAACATTGGGATGTGCCGCGTCTTGTACCCAAGGTCGCATGTGCTAGTCCCCTCTTTACCCCAAAAAATGGGACAGGCTAGGGTCTAGCTGCATTATGCTAGAGTAACCAATTGCAAAGAAAACCGTCACTTCCGGCCCAGTCTCGCTTGTGATTCTAGTGTCATTAGAGTTTAAGACATTTTCTTTGGCGCAATGGGTCGCAAACCCGAGCAACAACTACAAGACCATAGCAGACACGGGGAACTGGTTAATGCTACCCAGCCATAATAGTAACAGGACCAACATAGAAAGTTCTGTATTATTTCAAGCATCCTATTTGCAGCTTAAGGATACATGAACCCCACTGACAACATATAAAATGTAGCTTAGCTCTGCACAATCTCAACAAGGTAACCATTGGGATCCTCTACAAAACAAACAGGTTTAAGTGCGTCACGTAGTTCTTTATCTGAGTTCAAGTCTGTTAACTTGCAGTCCATAAATTATGCCACTGCCTCTGGAAACTCATCGATACCAACATCTTTAACAACTTCAACATTCTGGCATTTGAGGCGTTCGACTGTCATCGGCAGATCTGGAACACTGAAGGCCATCTTGATCAAATGGGAGGTCGAACCAGGATCGATGCCTGCGATTGTCCGGTTTTTGCCCTATTGGCATTTCTTAGCTTCGGTTACCAAAGAGGGTTCGTCTCCGTTGATGAACGCTTTACTGACCTTGGCAGCGACCAGTTCTAAGACGCCTTCTCTGGATATAAGGGGGCGTTCTGGAGCTGTGGCATCAGAGTGCCCAAGAAAAACAAGCGTGGCGGTATCTAACTCCCGGCGGTGTAGAATTTTCATGTTGAATAGTCCTGAATAGAATTCAACGGACTTTTCAATATCGTTTACTTTAAGCGCAGTGTGAAGGAACTTGTGTCCACTGGCTGAGTCTGACGATGATGCCATTTCCAAGTGTTGAAAGAATTTTGTTCAGAGGTCGGTAGCAATAATAAACGTGAGACAGTTTAGAAACATCAGGCAGACGATAATTCCATTTTGTCTGCAGCAAGTATGTTGCTTTTTTGACATGTACAACTCCGCTTGCTTTCTAAAAATAGTGTGTTACTTGCAGTGTTTCGGAGGTTGCGGAGATTGATTTGCGAATAATACGCCGTGACCATGTGGCCACCGTGCATGGGTGGGACTGTAGCGTGCATTTCCCCCAGTATGAAATAGACTCTGGACTATGCGAGATCAATAGCCGTTGTCCCTTGTTTAAACACTTTCCGCAGCTGTAGGGTTTGTGATGCTTGAATGATATCCGGGGAAGTCCAGGGTATCCTCTTCGATCCCACTCTAGTGTCTCATTAGGGGTCTTTAGCGCCAAAGGGTGGGGTTCTCATCGGGGCACCATCGGGATCGTAGGCCCAAGGAGCCGAACCATGAGGACTCAATCAAGACTTATACCTGTTGCAACGAGTTACAATTGTCCATTTCTCAATGAAACCTATCAACTACCACTCAAGTCACAATGAAGGTCGCCTGGCAACGATTGATCCGTTTTGTCTCCACTGATGGACGTGTCTTACGCGGAGAGCCCATCCTCCCAACTCCCGACTTTGATCTTGGAAACACAACAGAAGAGACAAAACTCCAGGCTCGAGTTATCGAAGGAAGCGACATTTACGACACAACCGGTGTGACTCGTGTCACAGACGAAGTGGCTACAGTCAAAACCTTGCTCGGCCCGGTCGCAGCAAGCGAGGTACCTATTCTGAGATGTGTTGGACTGAACTATGCTACACACAGTAAGTAATGACAACGAAGTTGTACTATGGACGGTGCACTGAAAGATCATCCTACAGTCCGTGAAGCTGGCCGCAAGACGCCACCTTTCCCATCCATTTTCTTCAAGCCTTCAACAACGATACATGACCACGGTGCAAACGTTGTAATCCCCAAAGTCGCTCAAGATGATCAAGCAGACTATGAAGGAGAATTGGTGAGTGATTCCCCGACCAGCCAACGTCTAGCTGTATTAAGAACTTCAGGTTGTCATCATCGGAAACGATGCCAAAAATGTCTCTGAAAGTGAAGCTCTCGACTATGTCGCCGCCTACACGGCAGGTAACGACATTTCATCACGCAAATGGCAGAGAGACCCGAACCTCGCCGGCGGAGTACCCCAATGGGGATTCTCAAAGGGCTTCGACACATTTGCGCCTCTGGGTCCTGTTCTAGTGTCAAGCAGTATAATATCATCACCTGAGACACTTCATCTGCAGACAATCGTTGACAATCATATCAGGCAGGATGCAAAACTTGACGATCTCGTTTTTTCGATCCCCAGATTGATTTCACACCTTTCTTCTGGAACTACATTGCAGAAAGGAAGTGTCATCATGACAGGTACTCCTGGAGGTGAGTTACCATACATGATTTCCAATTAAAAAATATGACTAAGATGGTGAATTACTTAGGCGTCGGAGCTGGATTGAAGCCCCCTCAATACCTTGTACCAGGGACGAAGATGGAGGTCAAGATTTCTCAGATTGGTACACTAAAGAACGGCGTAGACTTCGCATAATCTAAAGGATGAGACATATATAGATATCAGATCCATTCTCGTCGAAAATATCTGCAAGTACAAAGGTAGCCAACTGATGTCAACGCGTGTAAACCTCTACAAGAATCTCATCTTCTGTTCGTAAATGTAAAAAGCCGCTAAACGATCCATCTGACCTGAACAAATTTCCTGAACGACTGATAATTCAAGTTACTTTGACACTGAGTTTTGGTCAGTTTGCAATGAAAGTACAACTAGGACACTAGGAAACACCAATATCCAAGGCTATATGGCTAGAAAAATGTTTTCATACACGAAATTTAATATTGCGATGTGGTTTCTCCATCCAAGTCAAGGTGTTACTATCGCGGTTCTTGCCTCTCAGACCCCAAATTGAAAGATAAAAAACCATGATATGATACGATTCAATCTATAACTATAACCCTTGTGCCTGCCAAATTTCCTCAATGGCTTCTTCACTATCATATCCATATGCCCAGATCTGAGTTACAGGGTCGCTCCACTGATTCGTGCTCTCAACAAATGGTTTCCCCTCCACCTCAGGCCTCATCCCAAGGTCTCTAGCCTGCTGGAGAGGCCCATCTGGAAAGTGCCATAGCCTACCGTTCACCAAGCTGGCAGATTGCATACCATAACTTCGACTCATCCTCTCCTTCTCAAAAACACGTAGAGCAGTTTTCAGCTGGTCTTTATGCTTGATCTTGGAGATTGCGGCAGCCAAGGCGGCTCCGTCTTCTACGGCCATGGCAGCTCCTTGGGACATGTAAGGAACCATGGCGTGGGCTGCATCCCCAAGGATCAACAGTTTCTGGCTCCTCGATATCCAGGTTTGGAGACGGCTGCCGCTCATTAACGGCCATTTAATCGTACTCTTAATCATCTTGATCAATTTGAACAACCTGAAGAATGTCAGAAAGGCTAAACTGGGCTTGCATCACAGAGTATGACTCACCTGGGGTCCCAATCTTTGAACGATTCTTGCATGTCATGGATCGCGTTCTCGTTATTCCATGTGCTTGGAGACGAGTGGTCAACATGAGACAAGACCATGTTAAACGAGTTGCCTCCAGCGATGCAATATGTCATAACATGACGGTCTTCTCCAATCCTGGTACATGTTAGTTGTACTGCTGTTGCATAGTGTTGCGTAGGCTACTTACCAAATATTCAGTACGGGTTTCTCCAATATCCAAGCGGTTTCCTCGTCCCGCTTGATCTCATCGGTATTAATCGTAGCTCGGTATGCCGCAAAGCCGGTTCTTTGAGGGGGCAGGTCTGCGCCTCCGAGGACAACTGATCGGGCATAAGATTTGATGCCATCCGCGGCGACAATTAGATCTGCCTGGTATTCCCGACCATCGAGAGTCGTAGCTGATGGTATTGTCTCGTCATAATCCGTGACTTTACTGTTAGTGATGATCTTGACCCCGAGATCCTTTGCTCTGCGACAGAGGGCACTGTGGAAATCGGCTCTGTGAATGACATAGTAAGGTGCTCCATATCTGGATTCGAACTCAGGACAAAGGCTTGTGTAGCCGATAGGTTCCCCATTTTCCCATCTTCGAAATGTCATACTTTCAGGCTTCACGGCGTCGTCTTTGAGGTAAGGGCGGAGACCCCATTTTAGAAGAAGTCTGGATGAATTCGAGGGAATTTGGATACCTGCACCGACCTTATGATTGCAACGATGGTAGTCAGCGACTGAAACGATACTGTATTGAACAATAAGAACATACCTCGCCTAGAGCTGCCGCTTGTTCCAACACTGTCACCTCGTGACCTTGACGTGCAAGGGCAACAGCAGTTGCTAAGCCACCCAGACCTGCGCCGACAATCAAGATTTGAAGCTTGAGTTCGGCGCCTGCAGTTTGCACATGTCCATTGGCAGTATCGGTGGAGACATGGAGTCTCTCCAGCAGAGCAGTGGACCGTGAAGGGTACGCGGTGACCTGTACGGAGCACGATGTTAGCGCATTGACTGGCGACAATCGAGACACTTACAGGCTGCACAATTTTAACCTTGGCCATGGTTCTCTTTGAGACGTGACAGTTCTCGTGTGTCAAGGATGTTTCTATAATTGTTTTGATTGCTAATCAATTGGGAGTGACGGATTGGATCGTTTTGTATCATGCTTGTCAACTTGTCCGCTAATGTCATCGGGATTGCTTGCCGATAGTGCCCCGGACATTGGATGTGATCACGGCACTTGCTTATCTCCTCGGGACAATATTTGTTCATCGAACAATGATTCATAAGTACGAGACGTGCTATGTGATCATTGGTATATCTACAATACTTGAGTAATGAAACGATTTGGATGTTCATAAACGAGAACTTACCGCCCAACACATTTTCACTTGCCTCTGTTAGTCCAAGACACATATACGAAATCAACGAGATCAAAATGCCTTCTGCACATGCGACAGCCCTCAACGGCGAAAGTGCCCAAGAAAATGATCTCGTCGCAAAGTCGCTGCGTACATCTGAGGAGCTGGTAGATGCCCTACGAACGACCAACACAGCTCCTCTCTGGGCGCAGATGACTCGTTTAAACCCACCAGCACCAAATCCTCAAACTATTCCGCATGTTTGGTCTTATGACAAGATCAAACCTTATCTCCTCCGGGCTGGACAGCTCATCACTGAGAAGCAAGCTGAGCGCCGCGTTTTGATGCTTGAAAACCCCGCCCGAGGTAGGTAGTTATGATAATGCTTGTTCAAATCTCCACTGACCTTTCTGACTTAGCCGCGCCGTATACTACTGATACCTTGTATGCAGGTCTTCAGTTGGTGCAACCAAATGAGACAGCGCCTGCTCATAGACACACTGCCTTTGCATGTAGGTTTATCATCGAGGGGAATGGTGGCTACACTGCAGTTCACGGAAAGCGGGTCCCGATGAGAGCTCGCGACGTCATTGTCACTCCCACTTGGAACTGGCACGACCACGGCAAGAAAGGTGCTGACGAAGAGGGCGGGGATGATCAGCCAGTTATTTGGCTCGACGGTCTTGACTTGCCAAGCTTCATTCACTTCCCTGTCCATTTTGTCGAGCACCACACAGCTGCGAGATACCCGGCTGAAGACTATGAAGAGTCTGATATTGTTTATCCCTGGAGTAAGATGCAGCCAAAGCTAGACGCCAGTCCCAATTCTTGGGTCTCAGAGCCGTATCTAAAGCCGAGTGGGGCCGAAAGTAAGTGCCAATATTGATCGCTATCTGAGCACAAAATACTAATCATGAAAATTGCCTAGTCGGTCGAATCATCGGCGCCTCGGCTGAAAGACTCCTTCCAGGTGCTATTTCGCCCAAGATTCAGGAGACAAGCTCTGCCGTATACCATGTCATCGAAGGCTCTGGTTCGACTAAAGTTGGAGACAAGGTCCTTGAGTGGAAGCAGGGTGACACGTTCTGTATACCCACCTGGCATACTTACCAGCATTATGCAAATCCTCAGAACAAGGTCTATCTTTACAGATTCGACGATAAGCCAATGCTCAGGGCATTGGGCTTTTATCGTGTTGCAGGGGTTGACGTTGAAACCTATGTATCAGACTGAGTAGACAGTGTCTCGTTTCAGTCATTTCATAAACCCATGTGTATGCATTAGCTGAATTAGTACTTTCAACAATCGCTAAAGAATCAGATTCCTACAAGTCTCCTATGCGCTTTTGTAAATACAAGTAAATTTGGAGAAGGCCTGACTAACTTTGGGAAATTTCTAAAATAAGTCCCCTTCAGGGAAGGTAGTATAAACTAGGTTGAGCTGCAAATTGATTAGATAACTTAAAGATGTCTTTATTGTTTTGTTCTGTGATATAGTAATGGCGTTACAACTTTCCTCCGAAATTATAGCTCCAAGTAGCAGCCTTTCGGCTTTTCCGATACACGCGTAGTAAGCATTAGCCAGTCGTCATCTGCTGCTGCTTCCCACTCGACAGCATTCAATTAGATAGATGGACGAAAAGGTTACTGTATCCGGTGGCTTGTACCTGAGGTATGGCGCCTCTTGCCTATGATCGGAGGAGCACCCGATGCTTCCCCTAACGCCGAACTTCAACACATGGACAGGTTTCAAGCCGCTGAAGAACTTTTCTATCAGGAGATTTTGATAGTAGATACTCCCCGAGAGGTTGATATAAGTAGAACCGTATCTATGTTTAGAATCTCGACACTGTCCCACAACCTCGTTGGTCCAATTGAACCTTGACTCCAAAATGGGAGAAGCAATCATCAACAAACCTGTGCTGACGAATGGAATGGAAGATCATTGTGTTCCACTGCTTATCAATGATGTTCCAGTCTTGAGAGAAACAGACACTGGGCGGCACAAGCCCTTTCAAGGAGGCTATTTCCAGGGCGCTGAGATCTCCGACTGTGCAGATGCTGTCGCGAGTTGCAGAAAAGCATTCGTCGATTGGTCTGTAACATCTCCGACCCACAGACGTCATCTTCTATTGGGTCTAGTAGAGGTACGAGATGAATTAGTCATTTATCACGAGAGATAGCTAACGTGTTTGGGATACAGGTGTTAAAGTCACGCAAGGATGAAGTCCGGGATATTATGAAGTCTGAGATCCATTGCGACGATACATGGGCATCAATTGGCATAAGCACCAGCATAGATTTGATCGAGCAGTCTGCGTACCTTCTAACCTCAGGGTCTATGAATGGTTCAATTCCACATACGGAGCCTGAGGGGTCGTGCGGTCTGGTGTTTACTCGTCCTTTGGGTGTAGTATTGGGAATCGCTCCTTGGAATGCACCTCTCTTCTTGGCCTTTCGAGCAATTATTGCCCCATTGGCAACTGGAAATACGGTCATTCTCAAAGTAAGTACCATCTGAGCCTAGTGTCAACATCGTCGACGATCCATACTAAGCTTTCCAATGATAGGGTTCTGAGCTAAGTCCTCGAACACATTACTTCGTTGCCAGACTATTCTCAGAAGCCGGATTCCCTCCGGGAGTCGTCAACTTTATCCTACATCGACCTGAAGACGCCCCAGAAATAGTTGGACATCTTATTCGGGACCCAGCTGTAAGAAAGGTCAATTTTACAGGCTCGACGCAAGTAGGGAGCATCATTGCTCAGCTAGCTGGACAGGCTCTCAAGCCGGTGCTAATGGAACTTGGTGGCAAGAACTGTTGCATCGTTTTGAAGGATTCTGACTTGAGCCGAGCGGCGGCAAATGCTCTTGATGGTGCCACTCTAAATGTGAGTTATTTGCTGACTCACCTACTGTCTTTCTTAGCCTATCCTCGATAATGATCACTAACGAGACATCCTTGTGTAGGCGGGACAGATATGCATGTCTACGGATCTTGTCCTCGTGGAAAGAGAAGTCATTGGCGAGTTCCGTACCGAGCTTAGCAAGCGCATAAGGAACAAAACCGGGATGACCTTTCAACTCGTGGACCCGAGAAGTCAGGCAAGAGTTCAAGCTTTGATCTCAGACGCAAAGGCCAAGGGCTCTCATACACAGGCAACAGCGGATTCAATGCAACAGACTGACCAACGACTGACACCAATCACACTTCTCGAAAGTGTTGATGAGTCGATGGACTTCTTCCGGACCGAGAGTTTTGGTCCCTGTCTTGGCATTGTGGCTGTTTCTGATGAAAGCGAGGCGGTCAAGATTGTCAATGATGGTGATTATGGTTTATCTGCTGCTATATGGACGCGAGATCACTATCGAGGATTGCAACTGGCTCGCCGTCTTCAAGTTGGAGCGGTACATATCAATTCTTCGACTGTTCATGATGAAGCAACGTTGCCTCATGGTGGAACTAAGCTCAGCGGCTTTGGACGATTTGGTGCGGAATGGGGTTTGAAGGAATTTGTCGAGACCCAAACTGTTATCATGAACCCATAGCCATGTTAGCTAACTACAATTATTCACTTTGTTCTTATACAATTTTACTTCCATTATCTGGACCCATTCTTAAGTTCTTTGATTCGTAGGTGTTTGCATTTAAATGTTTTTCTGACACTTTGTATATCTGCGAATTCCGCCTCGTCCCATGTTCGATGCTTGATTCTACCCTTTAACTCGCGCTACTGGCTAGCAGTAACGCCCATCCAACATAAAATTAGCAAGTTCTGAGATGTACATAAATTCACCGGGACTGCGGTTCCGCTACAGTCCCATCATGGTGTTTCAGAGGACCCTGTAGTACGCGTCACTCACGGAAAGTCTTGCCGGGGGTGTTCCCGTGCGGGGTGAGATCTGGGGTAGCATCTGGTTCTTCCCCAGGATCGGGGCAATGACGGGAACGACCACTTGTCTGCCGGAGCTATTTTCGTACTAGGCTTTCTCTGGGGTCTAGACCCCTATTCTAGAGCCCAGCTCTTGGAATTGCCGAGTGACAGACAAGCACATAAAGGATTGAGAATTCACTCCAAATCTCATTTTCATCCCCACCGGTAGTTAAGCACTACATTATCATTTACTCGACTATGTCTATGTCACCCTTTGTATGGCCTCTCAGCCCCAATTCAAGTAGTTTCCTCTGTGTTGAAGACTAACATAAAGCTATAGGAGTGGCCACTCTGGTGGCGTATCTGCGTCCTTCTCAACGTCAGCTTCTACAACCTGCTAGGAAATGCCTGGGCCTCTGGCCTCTCTCCCATATTTGGGTTGATCATCCAAGAGTTTCATTGCTCCCAGGACCAGGCATCCAACTTATCTACGTATGCCTTGATGGCTCTGGGACTGTCTGTAAGTATCCTTTCGTCACTTCTTTATCTTTTCTCTAAAAGGAAACAATTCACTGACCTTCCCAGAATCTTTTTGCTCTCCCATTCTCACTGCTTATTGGAAAGCGATTTACCATCCTCGTATCCCTCGTCCTTTTTATCGCCTGCAATATCTGGTCCGGAGAAGCCACCGATTACTATTCACTTCGGAACTCGCGCATCCTGGGTGGATTAGCGGGTGGCCTTGTCGAAGCCCTTGGTCCCATAATCGTTGCCGAGACATTTCCCAGCCACCAACTCGGAAGGGCCATGGTCGTCTATGTGGGCTTCCTTGCTGCCGGCTCCTCGATCGGACCCCTGGCCTCTGGAGCCGTTGGATATGGCTTGAGCAGCTGGAGATGGTATCTGAGAATCCTATCTGTAGCTATTGGACTCAACCTCTTGGCTTCAATCCTGATGCTTCCTGAGACTACGCACGATCTGACCGAAATCGACACGGCTCAATCCAGACCCACGAGCTCAACCATCGCGGAACCAAAACCATCGAGCGCTTCGATTGAGGATATTCGTCTTTCACCTCGGGCTGAATCGACAACGAAAGTTGCCTTTTCCCCGCGCTTTGGTAAAGAGTATATGTCTAGATCCTTCAGCAACGAGTATATGCCTATGAAGTGGAAGATGATGGGACTCTCGTTCATTCGACCATTGCAACTCCTATCGGTACCCCAGGTCCTCGTCACAGTCTATATCTTTGGTCTTACAATTGGCTGGACTGTTATAATCTCCATCATCATCTCTTTCACCTATGCGAGTCCTCCCCTGCTCTGGAACTCTCGCTCAATCGGTCTTCTCAATATTTCCTCTCTTCTCGGTCTCCTAATTGGTCTTCCAATCGGAGGCTACTTTGCAGATCTTCTTTTCATCCGCTCTACCAAGGGTTTCACACAAGAGCCCAACCCCAGAAGCAGATTGCCCATGGTACTGATCGGCGGCGTCGCTAGCCCTGCTGGGTGTCTTATCCTAGGGCACGGTCTGCAACATCCCCAGCATTGGATTGTTGTCTGCGTGGGTTGGTGTCTGTTGTCTTTTGGTTTGACAGGCTCTGCCAACGTTTTGATGACATATTCCGTCAGTAGTATGCATTCCAGGGCTGGTGATATTGGTGTCTTGGTCAATGTCATGAAGAATTGTTTAGCCTTCGGTGTTTCGTATGCCTCGCTATCTTGGATGGAGGCTATTGGTCCACTGAAACAATTCGCAATTATGGCTTCTCTCCTTTGGCTTGGGTACCTTTTCGTTATACCCGTGTGGATCTTGAGTAAGTCTCTGATTTGCCGAAGCAGGAAGTATGAACTAGAATAATGTCATGGATAAATATATTCTTGATATAGAATTATTGATGATTAAGTGGAGAATAAAACTCAGCCGATTTACTGATCACAGTTGGTTCTGCTGATTTGATAATTCAACATAGTACTTAACTATAGAGTTGGACATCGCATGAGTAGTAACGTTTAAGCCATGTAATAAAATTAATAGATAGAAGTTAAGCTCCCCCCAGAATGCGGTGTACCAATGCTAACTCTTAGCTCCATGTCGTAACAAAACATCTACTAAATCCTTTTCCTCGTTTTGCTGAGCGCAGGAGAGAGGTGTAATCCCGGATTTGCTTCTTGCATTAGCGTCAGCACCCTTCTTGAGCAATAGCTCAATAACAGCGCGATTTTCCTTACGATATGCAGCGAGAATTAGTGCTGTCCAGCCGCGATTATCTTTTGCTTCAATATCGGCACCTTTCTCAAGCAATAGCTCAATAACAGCGCGATTTTCCTCATGATATGCAGCGACAATTAGTGCTGTATTGCCGTCGTTATCTTTTGCTTCAATATCAGCACCTTTCTCAAGCAATAGCTCAACAACAGCGCGATTTTCCTCATGATATGCAGCGACAATTAGTGCTGTCTTGCCGCGATTATCTTTTGCTTCAATATC
>JAAVUH010000051.1:0-44669 GCA_014899045.1 Fusarium palustre
TCCTCCACCTCATTCCCTACCTGGTCGACTGGTCTTTTTCTCTCTCCCTCCCTGGCGCCTCTTTGCTCATTTAGGCATTATTACCTTGCATTATTATTTCCTACCTACGTACATAATACGTGACTTCACTGGTCTGGCCTGAATTGGACCGGCTCTATTACCACTCACTACCGACCTACAGCTATCTACCTAATCTTCTTGTCCTGGCTGTCGGCCTGAGGCTCACCTCACACGCCCCTGTGTTCTTTGGTCCCTGATCTTTTGAAGTTCAACCCTGACCTAAACGACATCGAATTTCATCCCTCTCTCTCGCTCTCTCTTTTCCTCTCCCTCTTTTGGTTCCCCGTTCCCTCCACATTTGTGCCGTCCTCTCACCGACGCCGACTTTCGTCTCTTCTTCTTCTCTCGTCTCGGATACTCACTCACTCTGTTCAAAGGCTCTCGTTGCTTCTGAGCAGATGCAGTGTCGTCTCTCTTCCTTCTCTTGAGACAATAGTTCTGGGCTTCGTCGACACTCGTTCCGGCCATATTGCTTTACTAATATTTTGACTGCTCGCTCGTCTTCTTCTGGATACCATCCTAAGCCAAGCCAATCTACGCACTGTCGTGCTTTACGTTTCTCGTTCGACCTTTCGATACATTCGCTCTTGAAATCGACAACCACCATTTTGCATCTTCAGCCTTGCCAAAACTTCCCGTTTCAACTCGGCCGAAGCATTTCAAATTCGAATCCATATATACTAAACGGTTGCTTCCTGGAACGACCTTTTTTGTTCAATTGAGCTCTTTCGACTTATTGACCTTTGGATACGTCGATACGCTTCATAATTCTCGATTTCATCGGCTTTATTCTGCATAACTATTTGCTCCAGCTACGGTCCTCTTTTTCTCTTGTTGGGATTGTTCTCAAGATTTTGAACGATTGACTCCTGAAAGATCAGCTCTGCTGTGCAGCCAATAATACCAAAAAAAGATTCAAATCGTCTGAAGTTCTTCAGTCGGCCTATCTTCTCAACTTCGCTGCTCTTTTCGTGCCTTACTCGGGCACGTCCAATTCTTCAAAACGGCTGTACTGTCGCACACCGGGCGGGACTCGCTTGTCCCCCCTCACCTGCTCACCATGCAAGACCTCAATGGACCAGTTGGCCAAGGTGCCCCTAACGGCCCTGCCAACCGCTTCGGGCACGCTTCCAAGCCTTCCAATAGTGATACTGGATTCTCCCACGGCGCCTTCAATTCAAACATTTCAGGCTTCGCCGATCGACACCCTCGAAGAGGCAACATTCCTTCAATTAACACTCAGCCTCAGCCGATGGCCCAGCAGGCTTCCAACAATGGAGCAGATATGGCCACCCCTGGTACTGCATTTGACATGCAATTCACCCCCCTTTTGCCTTCTCAGCTGCTTCTAGGCAGTCCCTTTCAGCCTGGCACCCCAGCTGCCTTTGCCAGCCCTCAGTTCCAGAGCCTTCCTGGGTTTCAACAGCAACAGGGAAATCACCACCAGCAGAATGGGATCTCAAGCCCTGTGCAGCAGACCATCTCGCCTCAGTCATATGGAGGAATAGTCTCTCCTTCTACCTATGGTGCTCCTCAGTTCTACCCTCCCCAGTCCCCCACTGGTGGCTACGGCATGCAAGCACCTCTTCCTCCCACCTCGCCTGTTTCAATGGGCTCCGGTGTCGTTACAGGAACTAGCCGAACAGTCTACCTGGGTAACATTCCCCCGGACACTGTTGCTGAGGAGATTCTTGGTCATGTTCGAAGTGGTCAAATCGAGTCTGTCCGTCTCTTGCCTGACAAGAACTGTGCTTTCATTTCATTCCTCGATGCTAGCTCTGCTACTCACTTCCACTCTGATGCTATCTTGAAAAAGCTCTGCATCAAGGGTCAGGATATTAAGATTGGTTGGGGTAAGCCCTCCCAGGTTCCTACCTCCGTTGCTTTGGCCGTCCAGCAGTCAGGTGCATCGCGAAATGTATACCTGGGTAACTTGCCCGAGGAGGTCTCCGAGGAGGAACTGAGAGAGGATCTTGGTAAGTTCGGTGCAATTGACACAATCAAGATTGTCCGCGAGAAGAACATTGCGTTCGTACACTACCTCTCGATTGCCAACGCCATCAAGGCGGTCTCTCAGCTCCCACAGGAGCCCAAGTGGCAGGCTCCTCGTCGTGTTTACTACGGCAAGGATCGTTGCGCCTATGTCTCTAAGACGCAGCAACAAAACGCAGCCCAGTACTTGGGTATTGCTCCTGGGTATGCCCACATGCTGACAGGCGCTGATCGCGACTTAATCTCGAATGCCCTGGCTCAACAGTCTGTTGCTGCCGCTGCCGTCGCCACGACTGCTGGTGGTATTAACAACCTCGGTAACCGAACTATCTATCTGGGCAACATCCATCCCGAGACGACGATTGAGGAAATTTGCAATGTTGTTCGTGGCGGACTTCTTCATCACATCCGTTATATCCCCGACAAGCATATCTGCTTCGTTACCTTCATTGATCCTACCGCAGCTGCATCTTTCTACGCCCTGAGCAACATCCAAGGTCTTATGATCCACAATCGACGTCTCAAGATCGGCTGGGGCAAGCACTCTGGAGCTCTTCCCCCAGCCATCGCCCTGGCTGTGAGCGGAGGTGCTTCCCGAAATGTCTACATCGGTAACCTCGACGAGACCTGGACCGAGGAGCGACTGCGACAGGACTTCTCCGAGTATGGCGAGATTGAACTTGTCAACACCTTGCGCGAGAAGAGTTGTGCTTTCGTCAACTTCACCAACATTGCCAATGCTATCAAGGCTATCGAGGCTATTAGGGGTCGAGAAGATTACAGGAAGTTCAAGGTCAACTTTGGCAAGGACCGCTGTGGTAACCCACCTCGCCAAATGCAGCAGGCTCAGTCTCCTCGCGGAGACGGTGTCTCTTCTCCCCCACCTAACGGATCCCAGAACAGTGGCTCTCCCACCAACGGCAACACTCCTCAGCAGTCGGCTGCTCTCTTCAATGCCAATAGCAACCCTCTGACAATGTACCTGAGCCAAGTGTCTCACCAAGCTCAGCAACAGCAGCATCATCAGCAGCAACAGATCGCTGCTCAGCAGAATGCCTTGTTCGGCACAGCCCAGCCCTCACCTAGCGATCTCGATCTCGCCATGTCTCAGCAAGTTCCCGTTTCCGGTCACGGCCAGTCAGCAAGCATCTCAAACGGCTACCCGGCCAACAGCGCAGCGCCCGGTTCAACAACTATCGGTGGCCTCTTGGCACCCGGCCGTGGTCAGCACAGCAGGGCTGTCAGTCTCCCCGTGCTTGCTCCCGGATTTGAGAATGGTGGCAACTCCAACGGCATGCCCGCTGAGAACGAGCGACGAGGCCATCATTACCAAGCGAGCTACGGTGGCATGGGATCAGGATTCGGCTTGGCCATTCAAGGAGGCCTGAACGGATGGGCCGAGGAGGAGGTTGCCAACTAATGACGCTTGTGCATTTTTATGTTTTCATCACATGCGAAATTGGACGAAAAACACTTGCTTAACCGTTGTAATTGACGCTGCTTTTGGCGTCCCCCTTGATGCTTGGGCTTTACACACCTTCATTCTTTGTTTTCTTTTATTGATAATTTACCATTTCGGTGTATCTTGATTTATGCTTTGAAAGTCGTCCATATGTTCTGCTCAGTTGGGAGAGAGCGTTGGCGGAAACGAGCTTGGTGATTAATACGCCCTCTTAAATAAGACGGGGGCGCTCATGGTTGGGACGAGACTCTGTTTGCAAAGAAGGGATTCTGCATGGGACGGATGAGAGGATATATCACCTGCGTTTAAACATGTCTACTACGGAGTCTTTGGTTAGGTAGTTTGAGCACTAGTCTTGAACGCAGATTATATGATTACAGAAGAACAAGTTTGTGACAGATATGTTATATTGAGCTTGTCCTTGAGGATAGCTATGACTTGCGCATTAATATGTAACTCGTTTTGTGCCGAATGTATAAGTCTTTAACGAATGCACTGAAACTCCAACGCTAAGACTCGTCTAAGGCTCACATCATTCACTGTATCTTGAATCATCCCGTCGCTCATAAACGTTTAGTAACCTGAAGGTTCGGGTTTGGAAGGAAACGCAGATTCCTTCATGTTGGCACGACACTGGTTTTTCCAATTAGTAGGGGTAAACTTGTCCACGATTTCTTTGAATGCTTCCTGGTAAAAGGGTGAGTAATGCGAACGAGAAAGAAGACGGACGGATAGGAGTGCTTACGAGGGTACAGAAGGACTCATCACCATCGAGGTGCTTGCCCTGGTATTTGCAGCCAGGGACTGTAACTGGACGGTCATTGTAGCGAAGACGAACGTAGTAGCCCTCGAGTCGCTCTTTTTCCTCCTCGGTCAGGTCGGGAGTCTTCTTCCGACCAATGCCTGGCGGTGGGACTCCAGCAGCAGGTGCTGACTTGTTGCCCAAACCCACGAAAGAGAGTGCGCTGCCGGGTTTAGGAACCGTATCGATATGGCGAAATAGCTCGATCGCGACATGACTGGTGAATGGTGGCCAGGCTTCTTCGTTGAAAGCTCCGAGACTGGCAAGTGTGGCGGCAAGTGTAGTATCATGACATCCGCTCATTGCAAATTTTACAGACGGATGTATGCTGATAGAGCCTTGCTTGTTGGTGGCCAGCTCATACTCGCCATCCGCAGTCGAATGCTCGGCGCTGCCGACCATGCGAGAAACCACATCGCCGAGTAAAGCACCGATACCCAAGGTACGATACTCCTCACTTTCCTTGTACCCAGCATACCATTCCTCTACGCCAATCTTTTCAATGATCCGCTTAACCTCCGGATCATAAAACTCCTTCGGAAGCCGAGTATCTGGGCCGTGAGCCTTTGTGGAATTGATAGTATCCATGATTCCACTTAGACGAGGACGGGAGTTTACAGCAACGCGCGGGTTGTCTTCAGGCATCCAGCGGCCGAGACGCTTAGTTAGATATGCCATCTCTTCTGAATCATTCCATCGTTCGGCACAGCGTTCAGCAAAAGCACGAGCAAGAGTGGCGAACCGGCGGCAGTTGCCGTCGTTCGGGAAGAGGGTCTCATCTGCGGGCGAGCGTGTGAGGATAGTTGGGGGATGAAGGCCAGGATGAGAGCCACGAGTAGATGGAGGGTAAAGACCGTAGAAAGCTTGCTGTAAAGATTCGAGAGCACGAGGAATAGGCGTTGCTCGAAGGTATATAGCAGCGGTATCGGTGTCGGTAGTGAGGTTCTCCGGGAGAAAGCGAAGCTGGTTGACGTATAAATGTCGCAGGCGTTGACCGAGGTTGTATGTAGTTTCCCGTCCACGATCGGTCAGCATGCCCATTTCGCAAATAGCATCAAGTTCGCCGTTTTGGCCGGTGGCTATGATGGGAGAATCATCAGGGCCAGTTTTCTCGATTCGCCGCTTCCACTCGAGAGCAGTAATAGCCGGGGTTGAGGTAGAGTCAAGTTGGGGGTTGGCAACAGAAGGATCCAGAATGGCACTGGTCAAACGACGAGCTGCTGAGCAGTAGGGCCAGTAGGTCGCGAGACCCGCAGATGAGAAACGAGCGTTAACCGGAGTGCGTTCGCCATGTCGGAGGAGGATCTGGACATGCTGGAGGCGTAATTGTAGTGGATATAACTGTTTGATCTCATCTTGTGAGTATGGAGGTCGAGGCTCAAGGGTTGTCATGATGAAGAGCTCTCAAAGTCCAACCGCGACAGTGGGCAATTGATTCTGCGTTAGAGCTGATGTTTAAATCAGAACAATGATCAACAGAGTAGACTGAACTAGACAGTAATGAATCATCTGATTAGTTGAAGTCATGGCATTGTATGGAATCCGAACCCTGTCGGCGCCGTTGGTCAGGGCCGAGTGGGGAACATCGTTGAGATGCGCCGGTTTATGACGTTGAGCGGGCATGATGGAGTGGGAGTGGTGCAGGAAACGGAGTGAAATGTGGCAGGGCTGTTTCTGGGGCTGTGAAGAAGGATGATAGGAGGATGAGGCTAAGTTTCGTGCAACAATCGATGATCGAAGAACATTAGGTAGTGATTGAATAAATGTTTGGCATACCAGCAGTGGTTTGTAACGAACTATGTCGTGCTGTTTCCTAGTCGTGCGTTTCGCACTTGTAAGGGCCGTTTGAGTAATGTGCTGTAGTATTACACTGCAAAGAGGCTGTTAATAGAGGATATCGTGAGTCTCCATGTATGATATTCCGTTTGACAGTTGGAAGTTGTTTGTCTATCGGTAGTCTTCTCTCGCATGTCAATCTTGCATTAAATCAGTTTGCAAAGATGCAATTCCAGCTAGAATCTGGGATCCATTGTCACATGCTGCCTGCCTCGACCCGTACCTGCCTCTTGCTTTGCAACCTAGACTACCTAAGGTAGGTGCTGGCCAAGGTCTTGGCACCTTCCAGAATAAGGAATTCAAGGATCTCAGTGAGCCGTCCTTGCCATTTGGAGCATTGTAAGAATTTGGTCAAAAACACCAAATTGCTACCCACGATCTGCCTACTGCACCAAGTACCGTGTCCACCTAATTGTATTTATTTTGTAAATGATCTGAGATCAATGGTCGTCTGTCATCCGCCTTGTCTTGTTTGCCCTATAACCAGTCTGTTGATCCGTTCCCCTTCCTAGTGGCCCCCAATTGGCTCCAAATCCCCGGTTTATTTTTTCCTTTCGTACCATGACCTCATTAAGCCAACAATGATCAAGGCTAAGGCTTTAGGACAGTAGACAAGCTATTCGTATATATTTTTGTATTGCCAGATGGCAAAATGCTGAGCCCTTTCACCCAAAGCCAATACACTTGCATTGCTGCTTGGAACCTGCCTTCAACTACCTGTAGTACCTATACGAGAACGAGCATAACAGCACATTTCAACACCAAGTATCAGTCGTGGATCCATTCACTCCCGGGCCTCCCGGATCAGCACACACAGCCCAGCCCGCCCTGTTGAGGATTGATTCCTCTCTGGCTCAGCTCCACCGCCTCCGTCTCCGTCTCCGTCTCTGCCTCCATTTCCACGGTTGGTTTTGATTCTTTGATTTGGGCCGAGGAACAGATAAGAGTTATTTCACTGCCATGTCTGACAGACATTCGCTTCATCTTCCTTAAACAGCATATTCCCTTAGTGTACGGGTCGTCTGTATTACTGTTGAACCATCCAGCTCGACATAAACGTCTCGGGCCTTTTATGCAAACCACCATTTAATTTCAATCCTCTTCTTGTCATCGGGTTGTGCCAGATTGATGTTTCGACTGTTATACCTAGCTTGCTGATCGAACACGACTCTGTGAACCATGGCGACAAATCCATCAACTGAGCCTTTACCTCATGTTCAAAGCACGGATTTACAGGATGATGAAGATTACATCATCTGTAACCAAGACGAGGCCGAGGCAATCTTGCAACCCGCTTTAAGTGAAGCTGCTAGACATTTGACCTCACAAAACACACCCGCCATCGAGAAGGCGCTAGCGTTGGACAAGAGTCGGGCTGGTTTCTTTGGTGTGTCCACGGATAGAGCTGGTGACACAAGTCCTGACCTCTCGTCTTCACCAGAGGCGTCACCTCAGGTACTACAGTTTCCTGCTTCAGCCAGATCCCACGTGCCCACATCGCCTGAGCCAGCTCAACATGCATTGCCTTCTCCGTGGCAAGCTCGGCCAAAACCACCACCGACCAAGGGTCACACAAGCAGACCGTCTGGAAGTATTCTGGGCAACGCATTGGCACCAGCTAGGAATCGATCCAAGTCGGCGGGACAAGAGGCACTGAGGAGACTACAGAGAGTATTGCCGTCTCTTAGTCCGCCTACACATCTGTTGCCTTCGATGTCAAACTCGTTCTTCTCGAGTTCCCAGGATAAATCGAGTGCAAATCGTTCGGCCGCCCCAAGTTACTCGTCCCCAGCAACCCGCCAGCATTCACCTCGAATCCCATCCAACGCTCTCGGTATCGCTCAGCCATTATCAAAACAAATCCAAAGGCCCGCTTCCAACCTCCAGGAACCAAACACACCATCTCCCCCTGTGCGACCAAAGGCTCTCAGGCGAGTCACATCTGACGACACCCATCTATATCACAGTCTGTCTCGCACGTCTTCCCTTGGTGATGACGAACGTTTCCAGGACGTCCGTGAGATGGTCAACATCCGATTCATGGCCCTCAAGGACAGTCTTCCCGATGTGCCAAACTTCAAGATGCCAAGTCTCCCTAAACTTTACAGTCAAGCTCGAAAATCAACAAATTCGCTCGGTACATCGCACACTCCCGACACGCCACTAAATCATAGCCAGGTTCCAAAAAGTCTTGACATCGACTCTCAAGATGGTTCGGCTGTTCTAGATCGGGTTTTGGAATCTTTGACTGGCGACTTGGTGATCATGGGCGGCTATCGTGGCTCAGTCCTACGATCCGCTGAGCCACCTTATCACCAGGTTTGGGCCCCCGTGAAACTCGGACTCAATATGCGCAAAGTCAACTTGGAAGTCGGATTAGAGGATGAAGACGAGGAGCGTATGGAAGAGACCATCAAACCTGATGGCATGTTAAAGCACATCGGTCCTGTCGACGTCTCTCGAAAGTTTATCAAGAAACTCCGTTCTTGCGATAATGCCAAATCGGGCAAGCTACGAATCTGGGACTACGGCTACGATTGGAGATTGAGCCCTAGTCTTTTGTCCCGCAAGTTGCAGGAGTACCTCCAGAAGTTACCTTCAAATCGACCCGGGACACCAACCGGTTCTCGTGGAGCACTTGTCATCTCTCACAGCTTGGGAGGCATCATCACACGCCATGCTGTCAACCAGAGACCCGATCTCTTCTCAGGGGTTCTGTACTGCGGCACGCCACAGCGTTGTGTCAACATCTTGAATCCACTACGCCATGGCGATGTCGTCCTCTTAAATGAGAAGCTACTTACTGCGAGCGTCAACTTCAGTATGCGAACGTCTTTTGTTTTCCTTCCAGAAGATGGGTTCTGTTTTGTAGATAAGAATACAGGAGAGGAGTATCCTATCGACTTCTACGATCCTTACGAATGGATCAGGTGGCATCTGAGCCCGTGTATGCAACCTGCTTTGCCGCCTCACAACCGCCCGCAATCCTCGTCTTTCTCGTCCTTCCTTCCAAATTCACTAAGAGCTCGTGCCGAGAGCAGAGGCGAGAAAGGCCCACCTTCGCCGACGGCAATTGCTCAAGATCACAACCCTATGGCACCACAGCTCAACGGGAGCGGTGCCAAAGTTGAGGAACAGAAGCCATCAGACTTGGAACGCAAGCGTTACTTGGACTACCTCAGTCGAACTCTTGCAGCGACACGCAAGTTTCGTTCCGAGCTCGTCCACTTGCCCGAGCACCAAGAAGCCAATGCCTACCCCCCTCATGCTGTGCTCTACAGCAAGAGTATTCCTACAGTTTATGCTGCCCAAGTCACTAGCCGGGAAGGGATTTGTTGTTCCGACGCTTACGATGATCTTCTATTCCGACCGGGAGATGGCGTCGTATTAGCCAAGGAAGCTATGCTTCCGGACGGTTATTCTATTGTCCGTGGTGGCCGGGTTTGCACCGAACGCGGCCATATCACCATGCTCGGCGATTTCCCAGCTATGGGCAAGGCCCTCGAAGCAGTGGTCAGGGGTCGTCGGAAGGGCATCGGCATGGGAGTCGGCGGTGACGAAGCAAAATAACTGAATAAGTTCCCAAGAGACGGGTTCCGGCTGAGTTGACGTGACACTGTGTGGTGCCATGCGGTCACTCCGCAACACGATGCCGCGCCGAAAAGAGCTGCCGCCGCCACCGGATCTGAGTGCGTATGAAGCACTGCAGATGTGGCTGGGTGGAGGCAAGGCGTCTATGTCGAGCGAATAAAACGGATGAAGTGGTACATAAAGAGTAAGAATCACGACATATGTTACGCATGCATTGATAAATCGGCGTTGGTAGCCTCATGTGTCATTGTCTGGGGGTTGTACATACATGATACATCCCAACATACATGATGAAGGCACTTCTTTGGCAAAAGATTCCTCGACTAGTGACCGAGAGTTCCCCATGTCCACTGCCTATCTCCTTCTTTGTGTGGCACCAACCCTTTGTAACAGACCTGTTGTAACCTAGAAATCCCAAGGACGAAAAATAAAGATGAGAAGAAACAATATGTCCAAAGATGCAGACAATATGATAATATTTGGCGGTGCTGTTTTCCCCGCTTGGAAATAATATCCTCGGACATGAACGAAACTGACAAAACGGTGGGTATAAGAGTAAGTGTAGTCGCAACCTTCGCCTATAAGCAAATGCAATGCTGTCCTAGCATATGTAAAACGACTGTTCAACAGCCCAAAATGGCTTCGTGTAGTTAGATGCCTAATCTCAACCAGTCCAGCGACAGGCGGAATCGGCGTTGAGTGGGGTATGTTCATTGTCGGAAACTGTGCTGATCGCTTGGTAGCAAAATAGAATGTGCTTTTAAGCAGCGCCGACGCTTTGAAAAGCGCTGAGTGGTAAAATCCTCCAGCATGGTGGTGTCCAGCCGGGCGTCTGCTCACACAGAGTCGCAAGGGCAGTCTGAATCTGGCGGGCCATGCGCACGTACACCATGGTGGGCTCTACGTAGCTTTCCGAGCCCCGCGACTCCTCAGGGCGAGGAACAAAGATGATCTCTTCGAGGCCAGGCATGCGGGCCTGGATGCGTCGGAGCAGCTCAACGGTGAGACTGGCCGCAGTCATGGAGCGGTAGGAATCGTCAACCCAGAATAGAGCATCGTTTATAGCAAGTCGGCGAACAAGAGCGAGTTCCTCTGGGTCGCACATGGACATGATTGTTTGGAACTGAGAGTCTGCTGCCATGTAACCATCACGAGGGCCAAAGTAGAGGATATCACGGTCCGGGTCGAGGAAGACCTGACCAGGGCCACGAGCAAAGCCAAAGCCAAGACCGTAGTACTTGAGGGCTTCACTGCGCGACTCGCTGCAGGCGTGGAGGTTTGTGGGAATGGTCGCTGGTGAAGTACATCCCGTCCATGAAGGAGAGTTCGAGCAGCCGGGCCATGAAGAACCATACTGAATCGGGACGAGGCGCGTGGGAGGGAGATTGTAGTTCCAGATCTTTAATCGCAATTCTGTAGGTAGTTTGCAAAAATTTCGCTGGGGAGAAAAGTATATGAGCTTCTTGCCTTGACAAATGGGCGGGAAATAGAATGGAGGATTTGACTTACAAAGGCGCCTGAGTCTGGCGATTGCGGGTCAGACATTGATGGAGCAGCCATGGCCAAGGTCGAGCTGTTGTAGATCCTGTAATCAGATATTGAAGTGGTAGTTGTCGTATAATGTTGGCCAAGTTTTGAAATGCCAATGGCAGTCTGGAGGCTGACGTTATTGGCAATTAGTTCTTGAAGAACAATAGAGATTGTGAGTTAGGTTCCGAGTAAAGTCAATGATCTGGTCCGGTCCGGTCTGATCTGTAGACAAATACAATGAGACCACAAAGAGATCAAAAATAGCTCTGCTTCAAAGATAAAGACAGAATCTTAAGGTCAAGATAGCACACAAATTTGAGGTGCAGGGAAAGGATACTAATATAATCAATTCAAAGAGGACTGACCGAACCAAACAATGAGAGGATGAATGACGATAGAGGGACTCGGAAGGGAGTGTTTCTCATCTCGCACCCCCATCTCCATCTCCATGTCAATGTCCAGGTCAGGTCAGGTCCAGGTCCAGGTCCGGGTCCAGGTCCAGGTCCAGGTCCAGGTTCAGGTCCATACCCAAATCCATAGTCATCCTCATCAAGGACCTCCACTCTAAAACCGTACCGCACAGTAGTAGTTAATATGTACATACATACCCTTACAGGATCCATGTCCTTCCTTACCCATGTTGTATCCATACTACCCCTGTTCATTCCCCGTACAAGCAAGCTAAAGCCACATTCTAACCAAGTCAAGGCTCGCCATCAAACATTAAATTGAATCGCACTGGACTCTCCGGTTCACTCCTCCATGTATTAATCTTCGGCAAAGGCTCAAGCCCAAAAAATAAAAAACAAAAAATCCTTTGGTCCTTGGGTCAATGGCTTCTCAACTTGCAGGTAAATTAAAAACAGGACGGACGGATCCAGCCCCATAAGTTACAGAAACAGTAAAGTACCCCCCAATCGTGGCTTGTGTCTAAGTCCTTGGGGGAGACTCATCAGTCTGTGCTTGCAGCTTGAATAAGACTTGTTGTTAGTACTTGGACCCTATAAACGAATAAAGAAGATGCGTAGAAGTGATAGTAAAGACGCATTCAACAGGCCGTAAGCGTCAAAAATGTACGTGTTTCCTGAGCCAATGCCCTCAGTGTACCAGTGAGAGTAAGGAAAAGGCATGATACCACCTCAACTCATAAGAACAGGTACATCGCGGGCAGAACCGAATCCTCGGGTCCGGAGCAATAGAGATGGGGGTGTCCCTCTCAAGAGTTACCGTACGCAGCTAAGCCTGGAGAACAAAAGGGTTGGTTGACCTTTACTCGATCAGGCTCAGGCTCTCCAAGATTCTAACTCATCCTCCCTGTATGGGAAGTCTCAGTGGGTCATCCATGGTTAGATGAAGAATGGCATCTTCCACCGTCTCGTGCTAGCTTGTATCCATACCGCGTTCAAAGCAGCCACAGAAGATGTCAACTGCTGCAAACTCCAATGTTATCCGCTTTGCCTACGTGATGCATGAGTTACCCCCGTTCCCGTGTCTCGCATGAGCCGCCAGCGAGAAGGGAGGGGAGTGTATGAGTAAATGCATACATACATACATAGGTGGACTTTTAGGGTAGGGCATAAAGAAGTTTGGGAAAAGCAGACTCCCGACCAGGAGCGTTTGATCTTCTGGCTTCCCGAAAACGCTCATCCCTTTTGGAGATATTGTTTCTTGTTCGTAGTCTACTTGGCTCAGTGTCAGGGCCAGGGATTGAACCCTACCTACATGATGGAAACATGAGCATTGTCCAATCACAGTGCCTCATTGCCTCCGGAACATTTCCATCTGGACGATAGACCGTACCAGGACCCAGGACCAGACTTGTCATCTGTTCTGGAGCGGACATGGGTCATATCATGGGTCGCTGTCATGGTTTTCAGACTCCACACTTGTCTTTAATTGGCTAAATTGGTCGAGTGCCCTTTTTTAACTTGCGGATGGCCGTTGATCCGGAGGTCTACCTACTCTACAGGTCCAACCAACGAAACTGCACAGAATGTACAGTACTAGGGGTACATGGTGCACCGATACTGACGATGCTCCCTTGATTACAATATGAAAACATATTCCATGTCTCATACGGCACAAGCCTATTTCGATCCGCAGGAGACATGTTCATCGTCTTGATCTCTTGTTTCCTTCTTTGACCAACGTACAGGCACCACCCCCCTTCCTTCAATGGGGTGTCGATTTATGAGTAGCGCCTATTTGTCTGTTCTCGTCCTCGTCGCTCTCCCCGGTATGGGACATAATTAGCTAGCTGTTCAAATGACGGTTGTGTAGGTACCTAGGTAGGTAGTCTGTATCCACATGCCGTTCGTGGCTCCCGCCGCAAGGGCCAAGGAAGGGTATTTGTCAGGCTCTGGAGGTGCAGTAGAGCCCAGCTGGTCACAGTACAATGGCTTACACCTGCTTAGGATGCGACTAAGTAGCGATAACTTTATTCTCTTGAACGTCGTTGGTAGGCTCCCAAGTCTTAGGTCTTTCGAATGCGCATTTCACCCAGACACAGTTCAAGCTACTATCTAGGTAGCTGCATTCTGCAAGACATATGCATCGCATTGGGTGTATCTCCACGATGCTTCCTTGTGAGCTGTCATGTCCCGTTGCTAAGGACAGAATTATGCAGATGCACCCATAATTAGCAATCCTTGGCTGCCTGTCATTCAGCTGGCTCTGGACTAACGAGGTGGAGCTGTTCAAGACAAACATTGATTGATCTTCTGGTAATTAACAGCCGCACCAGATCTGCATTTCGTCGTCTTTGATGTCTAAAAGACAAGGGTCGGGATCTTGTAAGCCGGATGGCTGCTGCATTTCATGTCGATATCGGGCTGTTTGTTAGGCAAAGCACACAATGTCGGTCTCCGTATCTTGTCTCAGCTATCCGTATTCCGTTGGGTCCAACGCAGGATTTGACATGTAGCCTGTAGGTTTGGAGGGGCTTGTAAATGCCATGGGTTGCGTATTTCCGATTACTGAACGTTAGGGATTAATGTCAGACTCTCCCCTGCTCGATCGTTGTGATTGGCTCGTCTATCATGGGGCTTTGTTGGTGCTGTCGTTCTAACCACAACCGGCGAGAACGCTACTGTCGATCATCCGCAACGCCTTATAGCCCAGAGGAGAGAAGAGAGAGAGAAGGAGATAGAGAGGCGCCGTGTTGATGCTGTGAGCTGCCGTCGTTCGCTGTAAAGAAAAGCAACGTTAAGAACCATTGTATCGAGCACCGCAAAGGCATTGTAATTGCACCGCATCACCCATTGGCTGAAGCCGTTGGTCGTGTTGTATCGGTGTGATTATCGTGAAACCGTGATCTTCATGTCGTCATGTAGATAGGTATGCACATATTCTAGAATAGGATCTTCGTCTCCGATTGATTCTGTTTTAGTTGCTCAATCCTTGCTATTACAGCTACTGCGCCGCAAGTCCCTGTATGAAGACAACTGTCAGGCCGCATCAATGTGCCCGGCAGTTCATGTCATCGTCATCTTACAGTACCATGCTAAGCACTCACTGCAGGTACGGTGCAGTAGGCAGTCCTGTATGTATGCATGTATCATCTATCATGCACCCTCAATACATAGTAGATGAACAAAAGCAATCCATCCTCAAGCCTCATCTCGGATGTGTCACAGACCGGACAAACGTTGCGGTTTGTAAACTCGTAGGCTGAAAGCCCCCTGCTTTACTTTGCGTAGGCTAGAGCGGAGCTGAAAAGGGCGTTGCATCCAAGACTCTTTGATTCATCTTTGTCTTTCGGAGTGATGCCAAGTCCAAGGCCGAACAATTTCGGGGTCCACAAGAGGGTCAACGCTAAGACTGGATGTAGGTAATTAAGGATTTTTAGTCAGCTGTCAAGAAATGTGGCGTCCGTCTTGTTGTGGCTTTTTTTATTTTCTGGTTCTTTCATCAGATGATTAGACATGTGACTTGGCAAAATGCCTTTTCGGAGCAAATCAACATATTCCATTATAGATAGAGTACCTAGGGAGGTAAAATACCTAGGTAATTAATTACTGGCTAACCGTTCCTGCAACCACCTGTTCCCCCTAATCTTCAACATACATAAGCGCCCACAATGAGTGTTTGGCATGGACTAAAATAGATGTTGATAACAACCATCTTTGGGAAATTGACAGTCTCTGATTGGCTAATGCATCTTGTAAGCGCTCAAGGCAACATGCTCAACTCCTCTGGTGTTGGAGTCTCAGCCAATCCAGATACAGTATTTCTCTTCAATGTCTTGCAGTAGGTACCTAAGGTATGGGCTGCAGTGTTTGAAGAAAGCAACCAGCGCGCCTAATGCTGCAGTTCTCGCATAGGCGCTTCAAACTCATCACATTGATCGAGTTTATCGTTTATCATTGGTCTTTTTTTGGTTATTGTCGTGATGGCGTTCGTCTCTTATAATTGAGACTATATTATAGCTCATCTTGATGATCTTTCTTATATCTAAGTGTGAAATGCCCATGATATGAATCTAGATTAACTCCTACCTTCTCATATTCCTGTGTGGTTGTGTTTTTGTCTCTTTCCTTTCTGTCTACATACCATATTCCGTTCCTTTCTCCAGCCGGTCTTGGGGTTTGCTTCCGTTCTATCTATTTCCTCGTCCTTTCTCTGTAATCTCCACCTATCCATCCATATCTTCAACATGGAGCCCACCGCCACAAACATGTCTATTGGCACCAAGACCGAGATCTCGGCCTCCAATTTTGAGACAGACATTGAGTCAGTCCGCACCGAGACCAGCTTTCGCCTTTATCGCCTGATCGACAGTGCCAGGCTGGGCCTTACAGTTCTTGCCCTTGCGGCTGGCCTGACGATCCTCGGGCTGTCAGCAGATACCATCGCTGTCTACTATGCGACCTACGTCCCAGAGGACTGGTTCCTGCAATTATGGCCATCCAACTTCGACATGGGTCCCAGCATTGCTCTGGTTGTAGGCGGTGCCCTGGTTATTGTAGCCAATCTTGTTTCGCTGATCGCTAGCAAAATTCCGACCGTAAGGAACCCCCTCCAATCTATATGTCCAGCAAAACACAACATCGCTTTGTTCTTGCTTTTTTGTTACCATCTTCCCCTCGGGCCATGGGACTAACGGTCATGATGTAAACAGACCCGCGGAAATGCTGCTATTAAAGCTGTCGTCAAATTCACACCCCCAGCTATCGCGTTGATTGCTGCCATCATTTCCATGTCCTTCTTTTATGGAGTCAACGCATCGGCCACCAACGATTCTCTACAGAGCTGGACTTGCCGCTGGAAGGACGTGACCATGACCGTACAGCCCCATTTCGGGATGCTATGCAAGCAGAGCAAGGCCAGTGTTGGGCTTGCTGTCATGTTAGTCCCCGTAGAGGCTATCATCCTAGGGTTGGCAGCGTATGAATTCGTCCTGGAGAAACGCTTCAGCATGACCTCGCATGGGTCTGGGCGTAAAGCGGGAAGCCCTGCCTTGTCTTAAGTTTGACGTCCCGGAGCAAAAGTTACCAAACTCTCGGGCCCAGGCTCAGGCTCGGGCTCGCTCGGACTCAGCCGCTCAGATCATGGCATGGGTAAGCCTGGGGGTCACCCAGAGATTGGCCGGAATGATGATGTGCTAGTATTGACTAGTATCATGGAAGTTCAGGCATATGGGCTCTCCCGTCAACCAGAGCATTGGAACGGTAACCCGGAGCTGAAGCTGCAGAAACATGGATCCAGTAGAAGCTTGCTGGAGCTGAATACGATAGGTCATTTCTTTTTGACAATACATAATAATAACTGGCACTTTTTTCTCCCCAATTTACTGCGCCTACCGTCTCTTATTCTTACGCCGAGACAGAACAAGACCCAGAACCCAGCGGTTCGGTCATGCCTAGCGCAGTGTCAGATTGATGATATGATTGATGATATGATTGATGCATTGCATAGATAACATTCCGACAGTCTGGATTATCTCTGACTCCCTGCATCTATGGCGTTATGCCTGCAGCTTTCTCGACGCTCCAGCTCTTCGGTTTAGGGCTGTCAATCATTACTGGCGCAGTCTGCTCCGTACGGCATGTACTTCGCTCTGTAAGGCACCTCAAAGTTCAATGGTTTGTATCACGATGGGTTACATCGCATTATGTAGACTACCTAGCTGCGGTCAATGCATACGAGCAACGCTGGAAGAAACACCGGTGACAACCAACCAAAACCAATCGATTATTACAGCCAACTCTTTACCAGGGCTACCATCTTGGTAGCGACCTACCTGGGTGCCGTGCTATTTCCCTTGGGAGCCTTCTCGTACCATGGATCACCACTACCCGATACTAAACAGCCCAAAACACAGTCTAGAGATCGAATGTGAACAGGCTATCGTCCGCCAAGAGCCATCCCTGTTGGGTGCTGATACAACCATGTCAGGAATAACATATGTTACAGTTCCAATAGCACCCTGGTGAGCTACCTAGTGAGTAAGGCCGCAATGCATCTTCGCTTGCTTGCTTGACGAGATGAATAAGTGGGATGCTTGTCTAGTACTGTAGAACAAAGAGAGGGTCCTGTTACATTGACAAAAAGCCGTGGCTCTGTGCACAATGATTGCGTATCACATGTGTTTCACATATAAGCGCAACATGAGAAAAACAAAGGGAAGCCTGCATGTATTGTAGTACGATTCGAGGAACTAGAGGGTTGCCTGGCCGGTTCTGTTTGTTCTTCCCAGCCTTATGATTTTTTCTATTTTTCGAGAGAATCATGTACCATCAATCTGCATTGGAGGTAATAAAAATCCAAGATTCAACATGTTTCTTGATAAGCTCATACACGTACGCATCTGATGGCATACCTACCCAACAACCACAGTGGTGCATCAATGGGCCTCCAAAGACAATGAGTCCTTGTCGTGCATCTAGTCGCAGAACGTAACACACAGATACTTCCACAATATTACACTTTGTTGGAACACTATTGGATGCCAGTAAAACATGTACTATAATCCTGTGTTTCTGCGTGGTATGGGGTAGCACGAGGACTTTACACGCAACAAATACTCAACCCTTCAACGGCACATGATAACTTTGATTGCCTCTGGTCAACCTACTCTCTTTCTATGAACAACTTCCTCGTCTAAGAAGTATCTCGCTGCCGCAATGCACCTATCACCATTGATGACCATACCTTATATCCCAAGCAACATTCCCCCACGACCACCCAACTCAACGCCAAGGCAGAAGCAGGAGCCCCCAGGTCCTACACCAGCCCCCAGGCTAGTTCTGGGTGAGCGAAGAGTCAAGCCCAGGCTGAGCAAGCCAAGTCTGGACCCAGTCTTGGAGAGTGATCAGCGATTTTCGAGAGATGTTGAACAGATGATCTCTGGAGATACAAGCAAAGTAACAAGAAAGCATTCTTTACCCATCCTCTCCAGAAGACGGGGCGAAGTCTCTGATGAACCAGTCTTGTTGAAGCAGGGTGATGAGGTAGGTGATCGAGTACGGTGCGCTTCTCTTGTAGTGGCAGAGATCAAGACCAATGTCATTGTGAGTGGCCAGTTTCGTTGCGGACACAAATAAGGTAATGATCTAACTACTGGACCACAAGATCGAAGATGAGTTCACATTCATCACCGAGCTGTCAGAGTACCTGTCCATACGCTACAATCGCCCTGCATCGTGCATTGTAACGACCCTTCAGCATGGCATCTGCATCCAATTTGGCGGGAGCTGTGATCCTTCCTATACCATAAAAATCGAAGCACTCGACCGCGATATGCAACCTGCAGCAAACAAGCGCAACATTGCTCTCTTCCAACGGCACATGGAACAAGCCCTGGGAATTCCTGCGTCCAGGGGTCATCTTAGATTTGTTCCTGTCGCCGAGGACTATGCTGGGTGGAAAGACAACACTATTGCTGGGGAGATATCGGATGCGAAAGACAGGGCACAGGCGTTTACCGAACGTCGAGGGTCTATTAGAGCTCCAAGGCGAAGGTCTAGTAAGGTAAGTGAGTCCCTTGGGATTTGAAGAATATGGTTCTGAGCAAGTTGGATTTAGGCGTTTGGAGAAACAAGGAACAGAGCAGCCACATCGACGTTCACAGAGACCACTCCGCAACAGAGCATTGCAACTGCAAGAGTACCCAAAAGTAGTCCTGCGGCTAGCAAGCCGGTGACTGGAAACATGACACATGCTGCAAAGGACGAAACAAAGGTAGTGAAACGTAGAAAGAGTTTTATTCAAGCTCTATTTCCAAGGTCTTCGAGTCGAATGACAGATGGGGAAGCGGAGGCTAGAAACTGAATGTCTGCATTGTTATTTGTCATTTTTATGTATATATCTACAGCATGCAAGAAAGGAGTCGTCACAAGTTCGTAAGGTTGAATGGGAACACGGTGATATATATTCAGTATAGGGTAGTTTCCAGTCGGCTGAGATTAGCTCCAACCCAAACTTGGTACAAGCCCTGTAAAGGGATCTAGCTTAGTGAGCCGCGGGGAGTTAAATTGGAAGTTTCCAGCGCTGTGACTCGGGCGGTCCAAAAGGCGGGTGGATATCAAGCTCCCATCACCAGCCACTCCCGAATAACTGCCTACCTAGTAATCAACAACCAAGATCAATCATTCCAGGTCATCCACCATTTCGACAACGGATTGTATATCAACAACACATCTAAGAGCGATAATTGGTTCCATGATCTATCGCCTTGCGCAGACAATCACCAGTCAAACACGAGCGCAGTCAACCTTTTTATAAGTACCTACCGACTAGAGCCATTCACCACTCAGCAATTTGACTCAGCCTCAGCCTCGTCCAACGGACACTCGAGGTGCCGTACCATTTCGGATCCTGCAGTAGGTATCACAGAAAGCACCTGGGATCTGTAAACAGATATGGAGGTAAGACCATGACATATCCCACTTGACGCGTGTTTTCCTGTGTCAACGCACAAGTGTGCGCTTGATCCCTCGTGGGACCAACGCAACACGACATCTACAAGGCCGTCACATCATTTGTATCTCCAAGGGTCCTCTCCTTGACCTGTCAGCTCCCGAAATTTGTCACCAGGCATAGGAAGCATGCGCTTGGTAGTGGCGCTGGCCACAGAAATACGGACAACATGCTTCAAGGCCTGTCCTGATTCGACCGCCGCTCGCTTGACTGAACCGCTCTGTAGATGAGCCTGTGTCACCTCAAGTGAGAGAGGATGCGCGTCTCTTATACGGTACGAAGCTTCATACGAGCCACGCTGGCTCAGGAGATATGGTTAAGGCATAGGCGCATGGCTCAAGGAAACCCGACACCTTAATCCTTTTTAAATTACAGCCTGGAACCTTCTGTCCCCTCACTCGCTCACACGGCAATGATTTATGCAACAGAACAAGTCATTCTGCTGCTGTTAGTGGCTCCATGTCGATGTCGAAAAACTGCCGGTGTCAGTGGCATGAAAGGCCACCAACGGGCAGTGACATGAAATACCCGTCAGCTGGTAGCACCTGACGAAGCAGATCTAAAGGTAGAGCAGGATAAAAGGATTTGAAGACCAGGGCTTCACTCACTTAAACCTTGAGGCACAACCGTTTATCTGCTCAGTATCAAGTGAAACGAGCAGAGCCCGCGTTGCTTTTTACATTCACACACAACACCCTCCTCCCAACACCAAAGCCATCCCCTTCACTGGCCACTTCCATTCCCAAAATGTCCCTCAGCCCCCCAGTCCACAATTTCTCACGCTCCTTTGACGAGGCAGATGATACATCGGCCAGCGGAACAAGTCCAGCACAGCTAAATCTTCAACGTCTTTTTGAACAGTCACTCAGCGGAGCTCCAGCGTCCAAGAATGATGCGCAAAAACCAGCAGCCCCCGGGCCCAACCTTGCCGGTGCGCCTCCAAAGGGAAAACCGCGTCTACTACTGATGGGCCAGCGAAGGTAAGCTGGATTCTCTTGCTACACCGCATGCACGGCTGCTAATGTTTGGTTATAGGAGCGGAAAATCTTCTATTTCAAGCGTAGTCTTCCACAAACTACCCCCCAACGAGACCTTATTCCTTGAATCAACCGCTCGCATTCAGAAGGATTCCATGGCGTACGTATCACCAACTATCTGAAGTATCTATCTTGATGCAGGCTAACTCCATCCATAGATCATTCATGGATTTCCAAGTCTGGGACTTTCCTGGTCAAATCGACGTCTTCGAGAACCCTGGATTTGATATTGAAGCTATATTTAGTGAAATTGGCGCTCTCATCTGGGTCATTGACGCCCAGGACGATTACCTTGAGGCAGTCATGCGCCTCAACACCACAATCCTCTTCCTGCAGCGAACCTACCCCAACATAAACATTGAGGTCTTTATTCACAAGGTCGACGGTTTATCTGACGACTACAAGCTTGACATCCAGCGTGATATAACCATTCGTATCCAGGACGAGTTGTCAGACCACGGATTCGAGAATGCACCTGTCACTTTCCATCTCACCTCCATCTACAACCACTCCATTTTCGAGGCCTTCAGCAAAGTTATCCAGAAGCTCATCCCTCGCCTTGGAACGCTCGAGGCTATGCTCACCAATTTGTGCCGTACCTGCCGATTCGAAAAGGCGTACCTCTTTGACGTCCTAACAAAGATCTATATCGCGACCGACAGTGCTACCGCTGACATGGCCAGCTACGAGATTTGTAGCGACTACATCGATGTTATCATAGACATTACCGAAGTGTATGGGACGTGGCAACGCAGTGACGAGGGGCGCCGCCGTCTTGAGGGGGAGCCGTGGAGCACGCCCATAGACAAACAGATTGGCTGCAACACTGCAGAGAGCTGCCTTGTTCTTCACGATGGCAACAAGCCCATCATGCTGCGTGAGGTAGATCGTTACTTGGCTCTCGTTGCTATCATGAAGGAGGACTCGTACGATAGTATGCCTTTGGTCAACATGAACGTTGAGGCCGTTGTTGAAGGACTGACCGAGTTTTTCAACATTACCAAGCCTCGGCAGTGAACGGCAGTCTATATAGCGAGACAGGAAACCTTTTTTTGTGCTTCTATTCTATCGTGTAAATTACTTATACTAGCGTACTTGTCAACACCAATTCTCTGCGACCTTCTATGATACATTCCGTTTGGTCCTTGGTCACGGTTTCCTACGCGGTGTGTACGGGATAGGAGTGGTAGTTCAAGACTTTGTATTGGGGAACGCAAATGTCTTGAGTGTGGTGCGGTTGCTCTCCAGCACACTCACTCGGGCAGGCATATCATCCCTCACATTATTCCTGCCATTGACTTCCAGACGCAAAGGCCTGGCTATTGAGTTCTCAGGGAAAGAATATGCCGTGAAGCCGTCAACCGATACACAAGATGTTTCGTTAGGTTTGTCGGGATCGCAGTCGCTATATGAAAGCTTGTCTGACTGGATAGGTAAGCAAATTACTTGCGGCGCATTATCTTACAAACGCGGTCAGTATTTTGAACCAGGGATAAGGTGATTGCTGCAAGCTTACCTTGACCGTTGCACATAATGACAAGCGTTTCGTCGTCAAGAAACTTGAATGCGATGAGAGTGCGTGTTCCAAGGTCAATACGACAACTCGCCAGGGACCTGTTGGTGCTAATGCCATTGATGATGTCGATTCCAACGCAGAAGATTTGAACTGTACTAGGTTAACAGCTTGCGACTTTTTAGAGGGTAGGGCCGGGCCGGACTACCTTCATTCTTCGTCTCTTTCGTTGCCAGAGCAGTCATGACACTCGTTTCCTAGTAGAGCAGTTAGCAAGGAGTACGTCCGCATGAAGAAGAGAAATACCTGGTTCTTCGTTCTATTCATCCTCATATCCATGTGTGATATAGCACCGCCCATCGAAAGTCGGATTGGGCTTCCAAGTCGAACGCTGCGCTTCTTCGCCTCTGCAATACCACTGAACGTGCGATTTGCCTGATTTGTTACATATGACACCAGAAACTCGATACGAGATAGAGCTTGCAAGCCGGGCTGGCCGTTCTCACATTTCATCAACTGTTGATCAAGGACGTGAAGAAGACTCGAGCCACTTTCTATATGCTCGCAGGTCTGTTCGTATTCTTTGTTTCCCATCCCATCGAAGAATATTTTGAGGGGGCTGTCAGTAAGGTAATGCTCGATATAGTTCAGAACGTTCCCCACGTCCATTGTTGCCTCCTTCTCGGTAAGTTCCTCACTCATGGAGCTAGAAGAAGCGAGTCGGTCGATCTGGAAGCGAAGCCAAGTAGAGAATGCGATGAAGTTCTCCAGCTCATCCATAACGTTGATTAGAATCTTGTGTCCAACGAGCTGAAGGCACTGAACAATATCCATCAGCCGATTAATCTGGTTAAGTGTAAAGCCAATGTCATCTCGGGCGTGATGGTATTGAGCTAGGCCCCGCAACCTGCTCAAGATGATCGCACAGCGGTCTAGAGCAGGGAGATAGTTCTCGTGAACTAAGTTTCGAAGACCCTCCAGCCCAGAGACTACTGCTTTGTCCCATCGTTTGTGTCCCTGCGTAGTTAGCCAGTAATCGACCTTATGTTTGGAAGCTGTTACCACTTACTCGCTCTGCCAGGCTCTCCACAAGCCATTCACGTACAGGCTCATAGGCGTGGCCCGTCACTGCTAAGTGATACAAAGCTGAAACGACACTTCGGGGGCCAGTCTCAAGGCTTTCGAGATCACCTTCAATGCTCCTTAGAAATCTTGTAGGGAGTTCTCGCGTATTTCGCCATTCGACCTGCATATGAAGCTGTGATTGCTTGAGATATCTTAATAGCTTCTGGAGTGTAGTTAACTTGGAAGCGAGAAGAGATAGGTTGATAGGGGAAGAGTGTATGAAAGGCATATCTATGGGCACCAAATGCACGCCTGTTGGCCCATCTGCATTGTCTGCAAAAAGCAACGCATGAGTCGATACTTTCGGGTGTGAGGCATGAAGGATCAGCTGTGAGCCTGATGAAGGGGTAATCCTGGGGCACTCGAAATTTCCGATGATGAAGGAATCATAAATACTGATCTGGATCTGCCCATCGCTCGTCCCGACAATCATAACACTGACCTGGTCATACTCCTCCGGCTTTGGGGGCTGGAAGAGAAATTCTATACCAGTACGTAATGTGAAAACTAACGCGTCTTCTCTACCAGGGTTTATTAGTATGTTGACTTTGCTCACATTTTGTTGCGAACGTACCCTGAGCCAGCACTACTATTTGGGAGAGGGCTGATCTTGGGCAACGCCGTGTCGACCTCCAGGAATGTCAATTCGCGAGGGAGATCTAACGGCAGGCTATTCCCATCGAGTGTCAAACTACCTTCCAAGTTGTTTCCTAGGGCTCGGTTCACCATATTTGAACTGTTGTCGGTAATGCTGCTGCTTGCCCAGCCAATATGCGTGATCTTGTTTCCGAGAGTATCTCCAACTTTGAGATGATGGGCAGCCTTGTTGTTCTCGAGTCCCATCAGCCGAACAAAGCCATCACTCCATCCCACGGCAAGGAATTGGCCTAGAGACGTCGTGTAAGTAATATTTTGGACACGGTGGCTTTCCTCACTAACCATCTGATCTCCAAGTTACTGCTTGGGCGTCCGGTGCTTTTTGACCTGGTAGACCAACTTGATGGATCTTGGAGACAACTTGTCCAGGAGGCCTATACACGAGCAGGTTCCTGTCTGATGCATCCCAAGTTGCGGAGAGATCGAGGGTTGGACAGCTCACAGGATAACCGTCAGGTGCTCTATCCTGAAGTTCTGTCACGCTGAAGAGCGAAAGCTGATTTTGCTGCGTCATAGTTTCCTTTATTCTTGACGCAGCGCACAAGTATTCATTCAAATCAAGGAAACCATCCCCATACGCTATGGATTTTTCGGCTTTCGTAGTGGGCGAGCACGGTGCTGATGTGCAAGTTGTAGCTACCTATTATGTGGAAGATGAGATGGCCCAAGTCAAGGAATTAGCGATAGCACCGTGCTTCAGAAACTATTTCGCACTGTACCCGCAGAGATAGGTAGGGTAGGTAGTAAGTAGGTACCTAGGTAGGTAGGAGGTAACAAGACACGCAATTTAGGTATCTATCGACAAAAGAATAATGAAGCATACCTGGGTAGGCTGGATTCTTTTATTTTTGTTTTTATTACATCTCTGTTGCTGTCAATATTGAGTTTAATGGTTTGAAGAGCAGGCTCTTGATAATTCAACCCAAACACATAAACATCAATTGTCGTTGCGCCATTAGGTTCTAGACTGCCAAGACACTGCTACTAATGTCTATCCCCAGCTCTACTCAAATACATATATCCCTTTCCTTTTATGGAGTAAATTTGCTCAGAAAGCTGTTTCGAAATCGGAAGAATTTTGACATCCATCTATTCTACCAAGAAATTGTCCGCATGGGACTTGATTTCTTTGGAGAATGTCACCTCCTCATCCTCCTCCAGAAGAGACGCGGTGTTGACCTTTGAAACGATTAGCAAGATCATGACAGACGTTTGAAATGGGAACTTACATCGACATCAATGTATGGCGTACTCTTGTTGAATCGAACAGTCATTGGGAAGAAATCATTCTCATCGCCTGACTCTGCCTCGAATTCAAACGAACCGTTAGGGTTCTCCTCATCCACGTTACCAATGGACCACTCGATTGCGTCTCCGGAAACATCGTAAGTAGCGTCAAAACTAGAAACAACGGGCTCGCTGCCCGCATAAGGAATCACGACGCTGACATCGTTCAAAGCGTCGCCGCCTGTCAATTCGTATTCAACTGTGATGTTGTACTTGTCCCCATCTTTGTTAATCCAGACAGTGAATGTGATCGGGCATGCGCTGGGATCGTCGACCTTGGGAGAGGCTCTCCATCGTAGAACACCGACGGCATTGTTGACTGGGAATCCGCGAGCGGTGTTGCTCATCTGAATGATCTTGGAGCCGTTGAACAAATTTCGGTCAACATTAGGATGGGTACGGAACTGGACTCCGTGGGACGCAACGGCTTGGAGACCAAGCTTGATCTTTGTCAGGCTGGGGTCCGAGATTCTGAGAACGAGGTCACCACTGATCGCCAGTGAGTTGACAGCACCCTCTCGAGATAACTTGGCCGAAATGGTCTCTGAAATGGCGACGTGGATGGCATCACGGTCGAGGGTCGACGAGATACGAGGCTCCGGTGTTTCAGCTTGCTGTTGAGGTGCAGGTGTAACAAGAGGTGAATTGTCGATTTCGCTTCCCATGTCACCTCTGACTCGCTCAAACATATCGGTCGTCTTGGACTTCTTGCCCAATTGCATACCTTTGGCTTTGGGGGCCAGAGGTCTTGATGATGTCAGTTACTTGTAAGCCAGTAGAGAACAGACGATACTCACTTGCCAAAGGACTTATTCTTCTCAGCCTCATATGAATCGTATGTGCTGGTATTCGATTGCGAGGGAGGGTTGTATGAGGGATAAGAAGGGCTTCGGGGCATGCCACCACTGCTGCCCATACCGCCACTCATACCACCCATACCGCCAGGACGGCCACTGCGAGCAGCATCCTTGCGCTGCATCTCGAGCTGCTTCGCCTTCCGTTTTCGCTCCTCGGTGGCCTCCAATTCTTTGTTCTATACATCGATGAGTATCCGGCTGTGAAGAAGGGCCCAAAGAGTCAAAAGGTGCCCGCTTACTCTTGCAATAATCTCCTGGATGCGTTCCTCATGACTCTCCATGTCCAGGAATGTCTTGATTTGACTGATGGTAAGATTCTCGCGGTACCCGAGCGTCACTAGCTCATCAAAGGCACTGAGCAATTCGTAGGCATTCTTAACGATCTCGCGCTCATCGAGGCTCTTGCAAGTGCTGGAGACCACTTGTGCAAACAGGTGCAGAGAGTCGATGTCCTGCAGGATGTTCGACTGGCGGTTGGTAATGAGGACCATGTAAAGCTCGTCGAGGGGCTGATAGACGAATCGGACGTTGTCTTGTTCGACGATGGTGTGTTGTGTACCGCTATCGGCGAGTTTGGGGAACGAGGCAAGTAGAGCTTCTATACGCGATCGTGGCATCTCTCGGAACTGCCTCGAGAGGACAGCTTTCCCTCCACGGGTGCAAATCGAAGCCGCAAGGACGACCTAGATAACATGAGTACATGATGTGAGCAGGGACGATGATTGTGGATATTGCGCACCATCTTAGCGGGCTACTTGAAGCAGTTTTTGTTGATTGCAATGTAGTTTGCAGGTTGTTGAATGTTTGTCCCCTGGATGTTCGATCCTAGGTAGGTAGGTAGAGCGGGCCAATATTCAAGTTGGGTCGGTGGGAGGTGCAGGAGTCTGAGTAGAGGTACGTACCTCCCCTACAGGTTAGTACAGGCCACCTGGAAGAAGCTGTTATGGAAGGGGATGATAAAGAGCACCTAAGCTACCAGGTACCTGCCTGCCTGGCGCTAGTCCAATTGAGATAAGCGTCAGCATCTCCCTGGCCTTCTGCCTCTTCAGCCTTTGTGGGGTCCACCTACCTACCACCTGCTGAATCACCGACCTAGGAGGTACCTTAGTACCTAAAGTCGTCATACGCCTGCTAAAGTTAGTGGCACCGAAGTTACCTAGGTACCTACTAAACTTCCATCAGTCTTTGCTCGCCTATGGACCGTTTTAACCTTTCACCTTTTACCTCGATGTAATTCTACTATTCATTTGTTTCTTTCAACAGCGCAATCACAACGCAAGACACGGCTCATCTAGAGAACGTCACGCGTGAACGATCTTCTACCTCTCGTATACACAGAATCTGACTCACCTAAATCAAATGTCGCATACCAGCTTAAATTGCATTTCCATTCAAGCGTGGTCTTTGACTGTTTGATACGACCCATCACCGCGTCTGCGACCTGTACCGGGACTTGCGCCTCTGGAGCAACTCCGGTTTTGTACCCTTTCGCGGCATATATCTCGTTGTACATCGCGAATTCTTTTTTATATTTTTCAACTTTCGTTCTTTGTCACGACGTGCCTACCTAATTCGAAGTATTTTGAGAAACCCGGGCAGTCGCCGAGGAAAAACAAAACATGGCGGAGATAGAAATGGATCTCGATGTGGCCAAGTCGGGCTTAGACGACCGAAACGAAGACGACATGATCGATTTCGACACCGAAATGGCCGACTCCAATCAAGACCTTCAGAATGGTAATCTTGAAGGTGTGGATAGAGAGATGGAAGAGGACGAGGACATTGTGAACCTCCACGCGTACGAGATGAACGGAACGATGGGCGAAGACGTCGAATTTGACCTCCACGATATCGATGATACAGCACATCATTCAGAACCTGCGGATTACGAAGCGAGCGAGGCTCCTGAGGTCCAAAAGCTAGAACCTGCTGTTATAGCACAGTCGTCCAACGAGGACAAACGAGAATACGATAGCAACCTCGGAGGTCCAAACGAAACAACCCCCAAGAAAGATGACGTCCCGGATGACTTCGCATCCACACATGAAATCGATTACGAATTTGAAGAAGACGCAGAACTTGACAAGCCTGAACCAGATGCAAATGTCGAGCCGATCAATCAGGCAGTGGCTTCTGGGGAAGAGCAGGCAACCGATCCTACTACAAGCCAAAAAAATCAGGAAACTGGCGATAGTACCCCTGTACCCGAACAAGACGTAGTCGAGCAAGTCCCGGTCCTGGAGGAGAGACGTGCCCCCAGCAGCCATGACGATCAAGACGATTCTCTGGGTCAACAGGAAACGCCAACCGAACATGAGGAGGTCGCACTTGAAAGCGTTGAAGCTGAGGACTTGGCTGCGGAGGAAGACCATGCGCAGGTAGATACCTCTAACGGCAACCACGAGTTGCACGAGGAGGAACATGTAGTCAGTCACGAAGAGATCATCGCTCCGGGAACGGGACGAGATCTCGAAACTATTGCCGGGGTCAAAGCTGCAGAAGATGGCGGTTATGACGTGGGAGAAGATGAAGACGATGAAGACGAATCGGTCGACCCGGAACATGCAGAACTTTCAGCCTCTGATGAGAACTTGAACGGGAAACCAAATGGCGACTTCCCCGCTATCACGGTACAGTATAAGGGAGACGAGTTTCCCATGTTTTCTACCACCACAAACAGCTTTTTTGCCGACACGTCGGTTTTAGATCAGCCACTTGAGGAATTGCTGGCTGGACTCCGAACCGAACTAGAAAACGAGATTGCCACAGATCACGACTTGGTACTTCAGGTCGACGAGCTCGGCCTCGAAATCTCCGAGGTAAGAGATGGGCTAGCTTTTCGCCAGAAACCTGCTAATATGGCATTCCAGGCAACACAAGGCGAATTCATGTCAAATTCTACCTTTCGCCAAGTCCTTGAGATTTTTGATCTCCTTGTCAAAAATCAAGATCCTGACAGTTCACGGACCATGTACACTTATCTCTTCACTAAACCCAACGCAGAGAAGCGCCTCGAATCTCTTATTGAGAGTGCTACAGCCGGCAAGGGCCTCGATGAAGTCATTCACCTCTTCGAGAGTCCTATGACGGTTGACACAAGCATGCTCGAAACAGCTGCAACAATCGACGGTGTTCATGAAGAGCTGGACGAATTTGACAGCCCGATTGATGAAACCGCCGGCGACGGGCAGAACAGCAACGATCACTACAACGAGGCAGATGATGCAGATGACGCCGAAGTCGATGACGAATACCTAGTAAACGAACATACGAACCTTGACACAGCTACTCTTGAGGTCCAAGAAGTGGCCAGCCACGATGGTGCAAGTCAAGACAACAATGAAGTTACTACTGAAACTCAAGTTGGAACACCCACTGGTGTTTCGACTACTGCCGAGGCACCATTGGATGTGATCGAAGACCCCGATGCGGCTGTCGACAACGAAGACTATGAACAAAACGGTAAAGCAAACTCACCCTCCACCAATTTCCTTTGTTGCTACTACCCCGACTTCTGTCTCTGCAAACCTTGTGTCTCGGAGTATGTTGAAAAGCATAACCGAGAGGAACGGGAATACCGACAGTCTCTCAAGGGCAATCACGGGCTCATTCACGATCATCACCCCAAAAGAGCAACCCTCAACTCCTTCCCCCCCAAACATGCATACTCTGTATCCGACTCCAGCATAACCTTTTCTTTCAATGAGACTGACGAATTTTTCCCAGCGCGTGCTGAAAGCGATGTTGACCCTTTTGCCAATTTCGAACTGGATGGCGATGCTGAGGTGAACGACAACGTGGTTGTCGAAGTTACTGAAGAGATTCAAGAGATTCAAGAAAATGGGCTCGGCGAACCTGAGGCCACCAGCGCCCAGACTAATGGCACAAGCACCACTACCACGCTGCAGGAAGAAGAGGAGGCTGCGTTCTTTAACATCGATCTTGGCGAAGTTTCTACCGAAGCCGAAGCAACTGGCGAGATCGACAATGGAGAGAATGACCTGGATGAAATCGATTGGAGGGACGAGCCTGAGGTAGATGATCAAGAACCAACAACACCCTCTGCCGCTGGTAAGCGATCTCGCGGGGATGACGACGAACACGATGCGGGAGTTGAGCAAGGTATGATGCAACACTCTCTCAAATCAACATTTACTAACCCTGTGTAGATGCCAAACGTCGCCGTCCTTGAAACCTTCTGCCCTAAACTAACTACCATGATCCTCCAATATCGGCCAACGCTCTCTCGTCATAACTAAAAGCAATAGCTACCGGTAATTCGGCGCACAGTGAGGACTTGAGCTATTGATAGAAGGGTCTTTTGGCTGAGGTCATTGTTCAGTCCCACTGTCGCAGCGACTTTTCTGGTGGTAAGAAATCAGTTGTTTCCAATCAACTCACCATGGGCCAACAAAACCCATGTGAGTGTCTTAAGCATAGGTAAGTAATGCAATCGCGATGACTAACACAATAGGACGATGTGGTCCTGGGTCAAAGTTCTTTCCCGGCCGTTGCCGATATGGCCTTTTTTAAATCCTTTTATTTCGTACTCGTCTACGGTGACGCAAGTGTCGATACCCCTTCTCCCTTTCAACTTAATAGCTTAGAACGAGCTGCGAGGCCTCAGTCGGTAAGAGAACTGGTGGATTAGTTCTGTATGATATGGCTCGTGGGATGGAATGAGGCGTTTTGGGGTGTGTAACTCAAAGCTACGGATGTTGTTGGGAGTCGAAGCTTTACTCAGTAGTGTGGGGGCGATTAAGATGAACAGCATTCGTGATGGGGATCTATACTGAAGTCGGGGATAACTCGAAGGCACATTTCAATGTTGGTATTGCCTTATTTGTAGCAAGCAATACAAACTTGCCAGCTTCTGCAGGAGGCTGCCTTTTTGAGTGAAACTGTTGGTTTATGGTCTCGTGGGTCTTGTAGCTGTCTCGATCCATGTAAAGCATCTCGCCGATTTTAACACAAGCGCATGATAGTGTTACTGGTCAATTTACCCGCTTCATGTTGTTGGCTGTAGTTACTCTTGCAGATGATTGATAGGCACCGCATATAAGGTGTTTTGGTTGCAGACGAACTTAATAGATATATCAGAAACAGCCCTGAGTCGAAACAAATCATCTACCGAGCATTGACTGTAGTCGCCGTCTTAAGCAAAGGCTAAACTCTCCCAGCATTAAAGGACGCTATGGATCCCCGTTTGAACGTATTGGGTACATTAAGGGCTGGCTAAGTTTGTGCGCTAAACAGGTCGATCAGGAACAAGACTTTAGCCCTCTAGTCTAAATGACAAGACATGGTTGTAGTCCAACAAAGTCATATACCAGGTCAGTCAATACTGTTTTACTGCTTTCAAAAGCATTTGCGGAGGATGGTTCTATGCAATTAAACATTTGTTCTAAGCCACAGACAGGCGAGACTTAGATGGGAATTTTCATGTGGCGCACGGGAGTCGTTTAGGGTGCTCTCGATCTTGCCCGTATTCTGGACCGGCCTGTCCGTTGTAGGTATGTACAGCCCAGCGGAGCTGAGCGAGGCACTACTGAATTGAGGATGCTAAAAAAAAAACCAAAAAGCACCCCATTCCCAAAATTCACTGATTTATCGATGCAGTGCGGGTTGCTGACGTGGACACGAAGGACTCTGTGGTTCAAGCGGGACAAAATGGGACTGCCAGGAGGCAAGAAAAGGGTTGCAGGGGTTTAAACAACCTACCTCTAGGCGAGTACGTCTGAGTGGCAGTTGAAAGGAAGGCCGACTACTACAAGCAAGTATACTAAGGTACTAGGTAGGGGGTAGAAGTTACATTTGTATCCGTCGATAGGTATAGTACATACATTGGTAGGAAGATATTGAACCCCTTGGATCAATCAACAATAAGCGAGCGCTAAGATGGAGTTGGGGAATCGAGATAGAGAAAGATCCACGTTGAAGCAACAATGATCATTCATGTATGTATGTATGTATATATCCATCTATCTGAGCCCGGAGGAGGCCCAGGTAGGTTCCATTGTCTGCAATGTACTTGGCTGTACGGATACTGTACCTACCTACCTACCTAGGTACCTACGAAGCAGCCGTTGTCGTGCGTGATATGTCGAATTAGCTCAGGGGCGAACGAAGACCACTTTCATTGATCGTCTTCTGTCCAAACCCCAGGCCCTAGAAATTGAATTCCTACCCCGTAGCTATCTGTCAACATACATCCTTACATGCCAGCACAGGTGCATATCATGAGGGTAACCTGAGACTTCATCTCATCATAAGTCAGCGGATTCAATTTTACAAACAATCAATCAATTAATAATTGTTGCGTTTTGACACCTGGGTCTGTGCCAGGTTTCGTAACGCTACCGTTTTACTAACTGATTGTTTTGTCTAATAGGTGTCTAGTAGGTAGTAGTCTCTCTTCCAATAAATGGATCGTGGAATGAAGTGTCGTCAGTACCGGCGGGGGGAAATGGACGAGAGCAAACGTAATGCACTCCATGGAACTGTATCCGTACGGGCCACCTACCTTAGGGCTTTTTCGACTCCATCTTTATAGTCCATGTTTTCTACATAGTAGGAAGGCACTGTAACGCCAGGGACTAGCAAGGACCTGATGCCAGGGGGGGCTATGGGTCCATTGGCGCCCTCTTTGAAACCTCTTGAACTCGGACTGCTTGAGGTTGGGTTGGGTATTTGGTCCCGCACTGGTTGTTCCACTGCAACTCATGTACTTACCTTCTCCACTTCTCGTTTTGTTCAAGCCTCCCGTCGCCTGTACCTAGGTAGGTAGGTAGTTTACTGAGCCCCCCTGTCTGGTCTCGTCAGGTCTGATCTGGCCTCCCCAAACTTTGTATCTCCCATGGACGCAAGTCAAACCTAACCTAAGCTGCTGCACTGTACCATTTCACTCGTCTCACCCGCACTGCAGTAGCCTCTCCATTTTTGCAATCCAGCCAAGCTGTCCCTTTTTTACCCTACTAAACCCCCCTGCCATCTGCGAATATCATCTCGTCTTGTCGCGCCTTACGAGCCTTTCACCTCCTGCTTGCTTGGTTTGACAAGACACGACCTTGTCCACTCTCGACACTCACGAATTCGATAACTGCTCAACGAGACGAACATACTTTCGACCGATCCTTTTTCCGTCATTTTGAACTGCCTGCTTGCGAGTTGCATACGTCGGAACCCCCTCCACAGTCGAATCTCTGCAAGCGTCCACGCCAACATCGACGAGACATCGCTTGACGACGAGTTAACAGCAGCTCTTTGATGTGTTTGCGATAAGACTCGAGCCCCTGCTTTACACCAGCCCACTTCCCTCAACACTCGTTATTGCTACGCGGCTTTTCTCGCCCGGTGCGAGCCAACGCCAACTGTCAACGATCTTTGTGCCTCGATTCGATTCGACTCGACTTGACACTCTCCAAGCGCATTTCGCCTTGACATTGTCTGAACTTAGGCAATTACTTTCAGCGTATTGGAATTTCATATCGATAATCGACTTCGTACGCTTCGTCGCTGTTGTGCGCTCTCTTAGACATCATGATTGAAGACAAGTACGTCGCGTACCACTTGGCGTGGTCCTACTCCTGAAAGGCCACTTTGATCGGTCCTTTGTCGCAACCCGATCCTCCGCTTCGCCCGTTGAAGCAACGCTGACATGGCTTCTAGGTATATTGGTCTGGCTCTTGCCATGTCATCGGCCCTCGCCATTGGTATGTTCATTCTTGAGTATGATCGAATGCGCCATGCTAATCATGTTTCAGGAACAAGTTTTGTCATCACAAAAAAGGTTCGTTGAGCATAGTGACATTCATGAGTGACAAGCTTGCAAATACCCTGGCGCCTTGTTAAAGCTCACCATTCAGGCATCTACACGAGACTAACCAATTATCAGGGATTGATTCAAGCAGAAGAGCGACATGGCTTTGAAGGCGACGGATTTGCTTATCTCAAAAATCCCCTGTGGTGGGCTGGTATTGCAACTCGTAAGTACCTTGCCGTGAGTTAGTCCTTTTGAAGGCTGTGCTAATAGACAATAATAGTTGCTCTCGGAGAAATTTGCAACTTTGCCGCATACGCTTTCGCCCCTGCTATCCTTGTTACTCCCCTTGGAGCTCTCAGTGTGCTCATTGGTGCCGTTCTTGGCTCCTATTTCCTCAAGGAAGAACTTGGTACACTGGGCAAGCTCGGCAGTGCTATATGTCTGATTGGCGCCGTTATCATTGTGCTCCACGCGCCTCCAGATGAGGAGATTGAGACCGTCGACGAGATTCTGCATTTGGCCATTCAGCCAGGTTCGTGACTTGAGAAAATGACCACCAAAGAGTCGTTTCTAACTGGTTTCAGGTTTCCTTCTCTACGTCTTCGCCGTCGTTGGCTTCGCCGTCTTTATGATTTACAGAATTGCCCCCAGATATGGCAAGAAGAACGCCCTCATTTACCTTTCCATTTGTTCTACCGTTGGATCCATTTCTGTCATGTCTGTCAAGGCTTTTGGTATTGCGCTCAAGCTCACCTTTGCTGGCCACAACCAGTTCAGCCATCCCTCGACTTATGTTTTCATGATCTTGACTGCCGTCTGCATTCTAACCCAAATGAACTACTTCAACAAAGCTCTGGCCAATTTTCCTACCAACATGTGAGTGTTTCACAAAAAAAGGGACATGAAGACATCTGCTAATATCTGCGCTAGTGTTAACCCTCTGTACTACGTTACCTTTACGACGGCGACCCTTTGCGCTTCTTTTATTCTCTTTACCGGATTCAACACAAACGACCCTGTCAATACTCTCTCCTTGCTTTGCGGATTCTTGGTCACCTTTACTGGTGTCTATCTCCTGAACCTGTCTAGAGGTGACCCTCATGGTCAAAGACTGAGCGTAGGCCGAGGAGGAAGCGATGCTACCGGTACCGATATGGTGTCTGGTTTACAAACTCGTCTAAGCATGCAAGCCCGGAGAAGCGGCGATCCTTCCCGACACAGCATCAGCAGCCAGCGTGGGGATCGCGAGGGCCTGATCCGGGCATACGATGAGGAGGAGGCTGCTGGCTTCGCTTTGACCGACTTGGCTGATGACAGCGACGATAGCGATGGCGACCTACGACGTACCAATGGCAACGGCAAAGCAACTTATGACAACAGCATCGAACTCGACAATCGCCACAAATCAGGTGACCGATGATAATGCTCTGCAACGCATCGTGTAACACATGGCGGAGCAATGAACTTCTGGACAACTTGTCGAGAGAGCTTCGCAACAATATTCTGCATGTTTCAGCATCTCAAACAAGCATTGTACATTTTCAAGCCATTTGACCGGGCATTTCTCCTCGGAGTATAGGCAGCATTCGTGGATGGAACATTACGCAACGACATGCTTTAATGTTGGGTGTCAACTGTGGTTTTCCAATGCACAACGGGGTCGGGACTCGGAACCAAACGAGATGTATTGTTTGCTATTACTGGAGTACTACGGGCACATGGTCTTGGGCGGCGTTGGCGGATTTTGTATTAGGGCCAGCAGGCAAATTCTCGTTGTACGATAACTAAGGGGCGTAAGCGACGGGAGACGAGGATTACACACATGGGGTTTCGGATCAAAGAAGACTTCTATACTGGACCGATGGAAAGGGTGACTAACGCGGGCGTTGCCGCCAAAGTTTCGAGGGTCATGAATGGTTCGGATGTTGTAGATCTGTTATCCAAGTCGCAGCGATTTGTTTCTGGGGTTGAGAATGCCCGAGTTTGAATTTACAACAAGAGATGGGAAAAGGCCAGACAGCGGCTACCTCTTTATCATAGACAGGACTTATTACGACATGATACATTAACACATAGCAGAATTGAATTGCAGCCATGATAGAGTGGAGGACAAAAACATCGGCTGCAATTCTAGTATTAGTGTTGAGCAATCATCAATCAATCCCCTTTGTCTCCCACTATCCACGTTTACATCATATCCTTCAGGTTCATTTAGTGCCTTGGCCTCATAGTATGGACAAGACCAATTGTTTCCGACGATTTATTCAATTCAACAATCACAGACACGCAGTTACGAAGAAAAGACAGACCCGCAAGATACTGGAGTCGAGGGATTGGTAGACAGAAGACACGGCCATATGACGTGCCGTCGTAATCTTTGGGTCTCATTTTTCTCTTTTATGCTTTGCCTACCATTACAAGCAAGAATGAAACCTTCCGTGCCCTTAGCAGATGCAAATGAACAATTGACGCCTGAGTAGACCTCCGTCCCTCATCCCACGGGTCTCCCATCTTCCTTCATAAGGTTTTGGTGGCTTTTCCCAGCCTGGTGACTTAAGCATCCTATTGCTCAACGGCCTGGACCTCCTCGCCGCCCTCCTCCTCAGCAACTCGGGCATCCTGAGCAGCCTGAGCAGCCTGGGCGGCCTTAGCGCCGTAGTCTTGGCTGACGGGCTGGAGAACAGCCTGCTCCTCCTTGGGCTCGATGATGGTGACAGCGTCGGGGAGGGTCTTCTGGGGACCAGCCTTGCCCTCGGGGTCGGAGCCGCGCATGATCTTGACCTTGATACCCAAGACACCCTGTCGGAGAAGGACGTGGCGGGTGGCGTGGTCAATAAAGTCCTTGGCGGGCTGACCAGAGTGAATCATGAAGCCGTCGGTGAACTTCATGGACTTGGCACGGGCAGCACGGAGCTTACCAGAGACAACAACCTCACAACCCTTGGCACCGGACTCCATGATGAAACGGAGGACACCATAGCAGGCACGTCGAACGGCGAGACCATTGAGAAGCTTGTATCGGAGGGACTCGCACTGAGCGACAGCGGAGAGACCACGGTTCTGGACCTTGGCAGCGTAGAGGGAGACGGAGTTCTCGGGGAACTTGAATCGCTTCTGGATGAGCGAAGTGAGCTCACGAATGCGGCGGCCCTGCTCGCCGAGAACCTCCTGGGTGTGGGTGGCTCGGATGATGATGTCGGTAACGGTGGGGGTGACGCGGACCTCGACGCCGGAGTAACCCTCCTCAGCGAGCTCGCGCTGGAAGAACTCGTTGAGCTCGGCGTAGAAGACACCGTCAGCGACGAACTTTCTCCTCTTGGAGCTGTGAGAGGAATTGTCAGTGAATGCTCTATTATCCTGTTCGTTCTTTGATTTCCGTCGTGGTATTTGGCGGGGTGGCGACGATAATGCAATAATGTGTCTAATTGCTTTGCTTCTTCGAACAAGAGGATGGGCGCAGACAGTAACTCACATCTGAGATCCGGGGTGAGCCATCTTGGAAAATTTGACTTGTGTTGTCGGGACTGGACAGGTGTCTTGTCTTGAGTCTGTTGGCGAGCTGAGGGTTAACGGGCTGAAGAGAAAGATTCGCGATCCTGGGTGGATTTCGAGCCTCACTGGCACTCACAAATTGCCCGCTCGAATTTTTGGTGTGTGGTTGAGCCCTAAAATCTGGCAAGCGCACACCACTGGCTCTTATCCAATTGCGGGGCTGTTTAACAAGTCCAGGCTCGCTCCACTCTCATAATCCATGCCCGGTCGGGAGGCTGACCCGGCCGTCGGAGAAACTATTTTGGCGCACTTGGAGAAAGATGTCCCAGAATGGGGAAAGCGCTTGGGCCATAACTCTGACGTCGAGTCTATAGGTAGCATTTATGGCGGGTGGGCATCTACCTGCGCCTGTGGCTCGTGATGACGGACGAGTCAAGTCGTAGTTGTCTCAGGCTTTTAAAACATACTTTAACCTTTACTAAAGGTCGGGCTTTTTGGCTCATTTCGTTGTTTGAGTATCGGGGTTGTTTGTAGGAATGTCAGAGGCCATCCCGTAATACTCTAATTTCTAGTCGCCTTATTACAACTACTACTTCTTCGTCTTCCGGCGGCCCCGCGATATCCAGCTTCCTCCGCATCACCGCCTCACGAGCTCCTGGCGAATCACTTCCCCATCGACACTTAAGCGATTACAGACAGAGAACAACCTCATATCTGATACATCGTCTCGATCTTGTAACAGTTTCAATTCAAGACACCGGAAGTCGGCGAAACTGTGGTGCATATCACCCCACGGTTTGCCAAAATGGAGGCTCGAAAGGTATGTGAAATGGTTCAGTCATATTCACCTTTTCTATAATGCTCGACCGCTTGTTCATCACTCAGCACTGTTGCCTCAAGTCTCTGACGTAGCTTAGATTGTCGAGGGCGTTCAGGGCATCTACGGCGGCCAGACTACACATGGCACTTTGCGACTGACTGACTTCCATTTGGTGTTCTGCGCACCCGTCGATCAATCTGGAAACCCGCCAGATCCTTCACAGAAACCAAAAGTTCGAGAAAGATGGATTCCGTTCCCTATGTTATGCCACTGCGCATTCCGGCCAGTTCCGCCTGGGTCGCGCCAGGCTCCGTCGATTCGATTACGATGCCGCGACTTTACTTTTGTTACATTCAACTTCACTGACAGTGAGATCGCCCGCGAAGCATTCGATTTCATTAAATCTCGCACCTGCAAGCTTGGAACAGTCGAAAAGCTTTACGCATTTAATCACAAGCCCCTGAAGCACGAGCGAGAAGTCGGAGGCTGGTCATTCTACGATCCAAAAGCCGAGTTTAGGCGACAGGGAATTAGCGAGAAGCTGCCTGACAGAGGCTGGAGGATCACGCACATTAATAAGGACTATACCTTTTGCGACACATATCCTGCATTCTTGGTCGTTCCGACAAAAATTTCAGACAACGTTCTTAAATATGCGAAGGAGTTCCGCTCGAGAAATCGTGTCCCAGCACTGTCGTACATTCATCCTGTCAATAACTGCACCATCACTCGAAGCTCTCAACCTCTTTCTGGAATAACAAGAAAAACGAATGTACAAGACGAGAAACTAGTGGCGGCATCTTTCAACGCTCTCTTGCCGCCGGGGTCCGAAGACACTACTCCTTTGTCGAGCCAGGCCGACGTGTCTCTCGCGAGCTCAACAACAGAGCCAGAACTCTCCGAGACAGAACGTTATGAAGATGAGCTTATTTCCAAGTCAGCTGCAGTCTATGATGCTTCCGGTAAGCGTCAGGTGTACGGTGCCCAGCAGAGTAATTTGATTGTGGACGCACGTCCAACTATAAACGCTATGGTAAATCAAGTTCAGGGAATGGGCTCAGAAAATATGGACAAGTACAAGTTTGCACGAAAGATATTCCTTAGTATTGAGAATATTCATGTTATGCGAAGCTCTCTCAACAAGGTCGTCGACGCCCTCAAAGACGCCGATATTTCGCCTCTGCCACCAAACAGAGAGCTGCTCCACCAAAGTGGTTGGCTACGACATATTCACAATGTTCTGGACGGATCAGCTATCATTGCTAGGCAGATTGGTATTAACCACTCCCACGTTCTCATACACTGCTCCGATGGCTGGGATCGCACAAGTCAGCTCAGTGCATTGGCTCAAATTATGCTGGACCCTTACTACCGCACCATCGAAGGATTCATCGTCCTCGTTGAGAAGGACTGGCTCTCTTTTGGGCACATGTTCAGACTACGGTCTGGTCATTTGAACCACGAAGACTGGTTCAATGTGCAAAAAGATGCCTTTGCAGGTTCAAAGGTGCAGCCCGGAGAGAATGACGGCCGAACCGACGCTTTCCAGAATGTGCTGAGTGGTGCAAAGCGCTTTTTCAATCAAAACAAAGATGATCCAGATTTGGCTGCAGTTATCGAAACAGCACCAGGAAAGGTTGTTGACGATGAGGCAACATCTCCAAAGATGGTCAGCCCGGTTTTCCACCAGTTCCTCGACTGCGCTTATCAGCTTCTGCGCCAAAACAACACTCGCTTTCAATTTAACGAACGCTTTTTGCGCCGTCTTCTGTATCACCTGTATTCGTGCCAATACGGTACTTTCCTTTTCAACTCAGAGAAGCAAAGAAAGGATGCCCGAGCTGCGGAGCGAACGTCCTCAGTTTGGGACTACTTCCTTTGTCGACGAGCTGAATTCACAAACCCGGATTATGATGCCAGCATTGACGACCACGTAAAGGGGCAAGAGCGAATTCTCCTACCGCGACTTAAGGAGATTAGATGGTGGCACCAGGTATTTGGAAGAACTGAAGATGAGATGAATGGCGGCCTGAATGCTGCAGCGGCGGCCGAGACAGATCGTCAAACCGCCATATCGAATCTTCAATATCCTAGTGTCATCCAAGCCGATGCTGATCCTAGGTCATCGACCTCAAGTTCTAAATCAGGACCCCCGTCAGTTCTTACTGGAGTTGAGACAGCGCATGAGATACTGACGCCAGAGACACGGCATGCACCGATCGAACGAAGCGCATCCACTGAGCCTAACGGCAACACTTTTGCCGCTATCCGGGACGGCATCGCAGGTCTCAACCTGGGCAAAGGGATGCTCGGGCAACTTACCAGCACTGGCGAGTCTGCCTCGTCTTCGAATCCAGCTCCCGCGCCCACTCGTAGCGATCAGGAGCTGAGTGAGATGACATAGGAGGTCATGTTTCCGGAGTCAGATCCTGGGCCATACTTGATCGTCGACACCCATGATTCTGTGCGGCATTGCTGTTCCTGGTCACACACACTGGCTGCCCCGCCGCTTTTGACTACAGACTTTGCGATGTCTTCAAGCTGGAGTAGTTTTCACAGTGTGCCTAGCGACTTAAGTGAAGAATGGGAGTACATTCGACGGTGCGACTATGAACTTCTAGAGTCTCATCTTCACGTTACCTCCGGCGTTGCCTTGCAATCAAAGGCGAAGCATGGGACGTATCGCCACCACTCTTTAAGCATAAATCATACGGACCCTTTAATGAGCCTAGAGACATTGCTTACGAAAATGGAAAGGAATCGCAGGATAGCGATGTCTGAGCTTTAATAAAGTTATCTGGAACTTGGAATTTTATCGTCCGAGGAGGTAATACCGTTGGCTCACACAGGCGGACTATTCTTAGAAACATTTTGGGCTGGGCTTTGGCGTTGAACTCGGGCGGCAAATGCATTCTAAACTTGCACAATCAACGTGTATGCATAGCGGGCTTAGACGACAATAGATTTCCTCGCGACACCTTATATAGCATGACACACCAACGCTGTCTGTTAGATTAAACAAAAGTCCAAAACTTGGCTTTTTGTCTTTGTCGTTTTTGTCTTTATCTATCTCGTAGCGTCATTCCGACGATTGAAACGTCTTTATCTTGCTTGACCTTGAATCATATCCACATGATCTCTATCACATATATGCTACGCATTGTTTTGCTTCGTCTCTTGCCCTCACGTTCTACCTTTTTTTTAATTTTCTTTTTTTTTCTTACCATGTTACAGGAAAACCTCAAGGTTAATCTCGAGAGTGCTAACAGGGTATCTGTACAGATGTCAGTCAACGTTGCTGAGAATAGCATGTCATGCCACAGTTACTTACTTCAAATCAAACTTCTCCAATACGCTAGGGTGCAGAATACCAAATTCGCCCACGCGTCTCTCCTTTCCACCAAGACGAAGGTACACTGAGGCAGCGTGACCAGCGAAGAATGTAGCGTCATCGAGCTCCTCGATCCAATAGCCATCAGACTTGCTGGGATTCTCCTTAACTTCGAAGTCGATACTCTTACCAGACAGGCCTTCCTCGTGAGTAAGGAAAGATGTGCGGAGCATAAGCAGAATACGGTCGAGAAGGCCATGGACCACCTCAAACCCACTGGTTCGTCCGTACCAGGCGGCAGCAAAGTGTCGCTCGTTGCGAGCCTTGCGCTCCTGGGTCTCATCCTTGAAAACAACATCGGAGACCTCAAAGATTTTCATAGGGACACTGTGGCCCTTGTTCTCGCGGATGGTCTTGAGAAGACCAGGGAGAAGGCTCGATCGTACGACTTGATACTCGGCAGTCTTAGGGTTGGCCAGGCGCACGACTGTGTTTCCATCGTCTTTACGGTTGAGCCAGGCAAAATTCTCGTCGTGACTGCAGAGAATCAAAGGCATGACCTCGCTCCAGCCAGCAACAGCAGTCTCGATACGAATAATGTCGCTGAGCTTGTTGACAGGTAGAGGCGCACCGACGGTAGCGCTTCGTGAGGGTGCGGTACGAGGCAGGTTGTTGTAACCGTAGCAAACGGCGAGATCCTCCATCACGTCACATTGGTGGAGAACATCAGCTCGGGTTGGGGGAATAGCAACCTCGAGAATATTGGAGTCTTTTGATGAAGGGGTAGAAGTGTAGGACATCTTGGACAGGAGCTTGCACAGGCTCTCGGGTGACTCTTTAAGACCGGTACAGCTGTTGAGGTAATCAATCTCAACCTCAGCAACTCTGGGCTTCAGGTTGGGAGTGACGCGGGTTTGGTTGTTGTGGTCAGAGTTGATCTGGACAGGCTCAACGGTGAAAGGCTCGGAGCAATACATGGAAAACATGGTGACCATGATGTCAGTAACGATATCGAGCTTAGTAAGGTCAGTGGCGGTGATCTCAATGAACACATTCGTGGTGTCCAGTGTGATTTTGGAGTGGTCGCCGTTGATGATAGGGGGGAGAGAGCAGACGACACGGTTTGAGTCGTAAATGGCAGGGTAGACTGGAGAGTCGCGGATGATATGGAGGAAACGTCCTAGGTGCTTGTCGTTCTCATAGAAGTTCATCAATTCGGCGGAATCCATCTCCTTGGTCTGGTTCAAGGGTGTGAACTTGATGTCCTTGGGAGGCAGAGCCTCGTAGGTGAAGGGACCCTTGATGGTGTCATAGTCATGAGTACCAATGGAAACTAGTGTTCGGTTTCGGGCAAGATTCTGGTGAAGCTTGTCTTGCAAAGAGATGAAGGACTCGTATCTGCTCTTGTCGAATTTGATGTTGCGTAGAATAGCGCCAGAGACGTATGGTCGGATTTGTTCGGCTTCGGGCTTGACCGTGATTGACTCTAGCTTGCCGCTAGAGGGCTCAACAAGCCGGTATTTGGGAGGCTCAGTCTTACCACGGAAGACGTTGAGGTTGGAAACAATACCCTCGAAGCAGAGCATGTCATATCGGTTGGCGGGGATCTCAATTTTGAGCTGGGGAGGCTCCTGCTCGCCGTTCACAATGGGACGCTCATCGTTTTCCGTATCCTCGTCCAGCTCAATGCCGAACTCGAAGCAGAGGTCCTCGAATTCCTCGGTCGTGAACCTATTTCGGGCGCAACAAATTATGTCAGTATACGCATATCGGACCTGGTCGCGAAGTCGGAGACTTGATAGTGGGGGTTAACGAGGGGCATTCATACTTTTGACCGAGGGCTTCGTAAAGCTTGTACTTGTCGACGGAGATGGTAGGCATGATGAAGCGCAGCCTCGAGCCTAGCTTGTTGTATGATCCTTTTCTTAGGAATTAGAAGACAAGGTGAGGTTTCCGTCGAGCGTTGGACGTGAGATCGCACTGAGTCACAGGAAATTTTGGGGATGTCGTTGTTGCAGGTAAGAGTGGGATGCCCGTGATACTAGGGTACTCTGGGGCGCGCAGTACCGCAGTGTGACAGAGTGGTACCCCGCTATCGGGCCATTTGGCGGGGTGTCCAACCTAACGGATCATCGATACTCCTCTGCCGAACACTAGGAAGTAAGATCCCGATGGTAGGACACTGTATTCAAAGTTTGAGATGCGATTTTTAGAGTCGACGACCGAAGTCTAACGCTTTCGCTATACGTGCAACTGCGTTATCAAAATGCAGGGTGTAAAGAGGAGCCATATCTTCATACAGCATAAAAGTGCTGTAACGTAGCTAAACAGCCCGTTCTTTGTTTACTATAACCTAGGGGAGAAACACTCTTGAATGGACCATTGAGTACCAACATACCAAGTAGTCAGTCAATCTGCCCAGCTTGTCCTATACGCCTTGATCTTTGTTGTTGACACCAGGAGTAGTGCAACAAGACAAACTTCGTACTACCGAGACAATGTGTTCTTCATTCAAGCGAACAATACCAGACTACATTTTTTTTTTTTTAAAAAAAAAAAAAAAAAAAAAAAAAAAATAATGTGCCAAGAAAAAAAT